>PVJH01018620.1:0-44738 GCA_004026705.1 Nesogale talazaci | reverse complement strand
TGTTATGAGGAGCAGTTGGTGGTTTAAAACCACCAATCTTTAGATTCACTCACCTCACAGTGCAACCAGGGCACCTTTTAGCATAGAGTAGATAAAGTGAATGACAGAAAAGATAAAGTAAAAGAGCTAACCAGGAGATTTCAAATAGTAGTTCAAGAAGACAAAGCAGAAGAGTATAATGACATGTACAAAGACTTGGAAATGCTGTGGGTTAAGAGCTGTGTTACTAACCGTAAGGTCTTGTAGAGTCATTCTGAGCAGGTGTTGACTCAGTGGCTGTGAGTTTGGACATTTTTCGTATGCACCCGTGTGTTAGTCCAGGACGACTAGAGAAACAAATTCATAGACACGCATATGGATTTAAGGGTAAGGTATATATACAAAAGGAATGGAACGATGAGAAAGCATCCTAACCCAGTCTAGTTCAAAGTCATAAATTTGATATTAGCCCATATGTCTGATACCAGTCTATAAAGTCCCCTTTCAATTTACAAAGTCACAGGCCAGTAGGTGCAGAATCCTGGCGCCAGCAGTGGTCTCCCCATGGCTGCTCGCTTCCAGGGCTCAGGGTCCATCAACAGCATCCAGTGGTGGTATAAACAACTCAGTGCTGGCAGGGGTCTCCATGTGGCTTCTCCAGCTTCAGAGGTCTGGTTCCATCAGGGTAAGGCTGTGTGGCTTCTTCTACGGTTCCTTCAGCTTCTCAGACGCTGCCATCTTGTCTTGTCCATAGTTCGTCGTCTCGGAGACTGACTCCCAACAACTGGGGAGGTAGCTTCTCATCTCCATGAGGGAAATATCATGAGATTTCCAAGAAGTCTCAGGAGAAAGCCATGCCCACATGGAGGCCTCATTGGCTACTCAATGGCTATGTCCAGATTAACAGACTAGACTCCACCCCTACATCTCAATCATGAAATTGACGTCTTGAATACATGACTGCCACAACCTGTAAAGAGTCTTGGAAACCCTATGTAGGATGACTATGAGTATGAATTAACTCATGATAGTGAGTGATGGGGTACACAAATCCGAAGTTAGGAAACCCAATGGCCACCTGGGGGAGAATACCAGTCTTGTCTTCTCAGAAGCTTGAGTGGGCATGCAGATCCTACCTTGAAGCATCCAACCATGAGGACAGCGTGGACATATGGAAGGATGCATGAAAAGCGAGAGCTACAAGGCTGGATGCAACCAGTGCCAGATTGACCACATTCCCTGGAAATGGGTGTGGCATAGAACGGGTAGGGGGAGGGGCCAGCATGCCACACCCACAGGGAGGAAGGCAAGAAGGGAGGAAGAGAAAGGGAGCTGGTCCAGTCCCCATCCATGCTGACACAGGATGTTCAGGGACTATGCCCCTGTGGGGACCTAATGGGTCACAGAAAGGACTGGACAAAGAACAACAAGATGTCACACTGTCTCCCTACTGAAGCAGACAGTGACAGAGGACATTTTGGGGTCACATGGTAGGGAAGCAATGCGGACTGACCCTTCAAAATGAACTCAGTCAAGAAGGGAGCACACCTGGTTAGACAGTTGGGAGGAGAGACTGATGGTTCCGATGGTTCCTAGGGAAAACAGGAGAAAGGGGCAGGACAGGCTCATGGACAGGGGAAAGGGGGGCACACGGCAACAAGTAGTCCCGAATCGGAGGCAGGGAGGGTGTGGGAGAGTTCTGGTAGGATTTCGCAAGGGTAATGTAACTGAGAGGAAATACTGAAACTCCACTGAAGGAGGAACATGATGGTGGGATAGGAGGGAGATGAAAGGAAATAGAGGAAAGAACTAGAAGGCAAAGGCCCTTTGCAGAGGTCTAAACACAGGCATGTACATTCATAAGCATAATTATTTATGATAAGGAGGGAATAAATCTAAGAACATATATTTATAGGTTCAGTATTGGAGTAGCAAGTGAACTTTGGGCCCTCACCCAGGTGCTCCCTCAATGCAAGAACACTTTGTTCTATGAATCTGGTATTCCATGATACTCACTGGCCCAATATGATTACTGAAGTAAAATGGGAGCATAAGCAAATGTGGTGAAGAAAGCTGATGGTGCCCAGCTATCAAAGGATAGAGCTTCTGGGGTCTTAAAAGCCTGAAGAGAAACAAAAGGCCATCCAGCTGAGAAATGGCCACACCTACAAGGAAGAAGCACAACAGCCAGTGTGGCCATGAGATATTGAAAGGATTAGGTCACAGGCATCAAACAGAAAAAATCATATCACTGAGGCATCCTGAGGCATCCACTGAGGACATGTGGGGTCATGAGCAAGAGTGGGGGAAAAAGCTGGCGGTTCCCAACTATCAAGAGATATAGCATCTGGGGTCTTAAAGGTTTGAGGGTAAACAAGCAGCCATCTCGCTCAGAAGCAACAAAGTCCACAATAAAAGAAACACAACAACCTGTGCAACCATGGAGTGTTGAAAGAATCAGGTACCAGGCATCAAAGAACAAAAATCATATCAATATGTGACCACCTTCCAAATATGATTGCTGAAGACAAATGGGTACAGAGGCAAACAGAGTGGAGGAAACAGATGGTGCCCAGCTACCACATGAGAAAGTGTCTGGGATTTTAAAGTCTTGAGGATAAATGAGTGGTCGATTAGCACAGAAGCAGCAAAGTCCACATGGTAGAAGCACACCAGTTTGTGTGATCAAGAGGGGCCAAAGGGTATCAAGCATCAAAGAACAAGAATCAAATCACTATGAATGAGGGGGAAAATAAGGTGGGGACCCAAGGCCCATTTGTGGGCAATTGGTACCCCTTTACAGGGGAGTCGCTGGGAGGAGACAGGCCAGTCAAGGTGCAGTGAGGTGGCGATGAAGCATACACCTTTCCTCCAGTTTCTGAAGGCTTCCTCCCCCCAACTATCATGGTCTCAACTCTATCTTACAAATCCAGCTGGACTGGCGAAGGTACACTGGTAGAGATGGGAACTGGAGATATCGGGAACCCAAGACAGATGAGTCCCTCGGGGCCAGTGGTGAGATTGAAGCTACCGGATGGGTTGAGAGAAGGTGGGGTAGAAAAATGGAAGCAATTACAAGGATCTACACATAACCTCCTATTTGGCGGACAGATATCAGAGGAGTGGGCAGAGGGAGATGCCAGGCAGTATAAGAGATGACAGAACAATAATAATCTATAAAGTATTGAGGGTTGGTGGGGGAAAGGGAGCAGGAACATAAGGGGAAGGGTGGGAAGCTGATATCAAAGGGTCAAGTGGAAAAGTGAATATTTGGAGAATGTTAGCGAAAGCAGGCATGTGAAGGTGCTTGGCACAGTTTATGTATTTATGTAATGTGAAAAATGATGTACAAGTCCCCAATAAAATGAATAATAAAAAAAGAAAACCCAGTGGAGGGACACTCCTAGAATTTCTCAAGCTGAAAGAAATGAAGAAAAAAATGGAGGTCCCTCCCCTTGTAACTTACAACTTAGATGGTGGGCCCACATGTTTGAGTGCCTGTCATGCAAAAGGCACCTTTCCCTTAGCTTGCTGCTGTCTGTGTGGTTTGCTGCTGTCTCATGGGTTCTGATCCATGGTGTCTCCATGCACTGCAGCACACAGTTTGCCTGACCTGGCATGTTTATTCATGCACAAGTTCATGTCTGGGAGCACTGTGGGTTTAGAGACCCACCCCCCAGAAACTCATCCTTCAGTACTGGATCAGACAATATGAGGAGTCTACAAAAGGTCATGGAAAAAAGCCACCATCTTTTTATTCCATTTCCCCACCAACTTTATAAAGCCCCCTGGTAGTCTGTTATGATCAATATGGGCTTTATGTTTACATTTGTAGAAGTAGACCACCAGGTCGTTCTTAGAACAGTGGTTTGCAATATTCCTAATGCTGAGAGACTTTCCTACAGTTTCCTATGTTGGGGTGACTCCCTCAACCATAAAATTATTTTCTTTGCTACTTCATAACTGTAATTTTGCTACTGTTATGAATTGGGTGACGCTTGTGAAAAGGTTTTTGACCCCCAAAGGGGTCCCAACCCACAGGTTGAGAACCACCAGTCTAGGAACATTACTTAAATCTATCCATTATTAGTGACCCTGCTGGTATTTCAAACACTTTCCACATAGTTTATAGCACCATAGCAACACATAAACTTCCACTGTATGACAAACTGACAGATGAGTCATAGACAGTGATATTAGATAATTCCATGGGACAGAAGAAGAATTTAATGATCATGAGGTGTTGATAGGATCAGGTATCAGCATCAAAGAACAAAAAAAATCATAGCTCTGTGAAGGACAGAAGTGTGGAATAGAGACCCAAAGCCCATCTGTAAAGTATTGGACATCCCCTTACAGAAGGATCACTGGGAGGAGATGAACCAGTCAGGGTGCAATATAATACTGATTAAACATGCAACTTTAGTCTAGTTCTTTAATGCTTCCTCCCCCTCACTATCATGATCCCAATACTATCTTACAAATATGTCTAGACCACAGGATGTGCACTGGTACAGATAAGAACTGGAAACACAGGGAATCCAGGACAAATGAACCCCTCAGGACCAGTGGTAAGAGTGGCAATACTGGGAGGGTGGAGAGAAGGTGGGGTAGAAAGGAGGAACCATATAAGGCTCTACATATAATGTCCTACCTGGGGGATGGACAACAGAAAAATGGGTAAAGGGAGACATCAAACAGTGTAAGACATGACAATATAATTATTTCTAAATTATCAAGGGTTCGTGAGAGGAGGGTGGAGGAAAGTAATATGAGGAACTGATATCCAGGGCTAAAGAAGAGAGAAAAATGTTTTGAGAATGATTATGGCAACCAATGTACAAATATGCTTGACACAATGGATGTGTGTATGGATTGTGATAAGAGTTGTATGAGCCCCCAATAAAATGATTTAAAAAGTGAAAGAGGAGCTTAAAATGTAGATGGATTCAGCAGAGTGGGCACTGAGGCACCGGCTGCTGCATACCAGGCATGCCCTGCTCAGTGGGTTTAATTCATAATGTGCAATGGAAGCTTCTCAAGACCAGCTTGGGACTCTTTACCCAACCTAAAATGTGCCGTCCCCTTTTTATGTTAATGTTGACTGCTTTGCACTTGATTTGTTTTTGCTGCAAAGCTATTTGGACCATATTGCACCACTTGTAGGAGCCAAATAAAGGAAAAATTAATTAACCTGGGGAAAATGGGGAGAAGACCTTTGAGAACCAATGAAATATCTTAAAAGAGAGTTTGATGACTTTCATGGGTGGATAGGATTCTAGAGTGCATTTTCAGACCTACCCAAGCTCTCTTAATCAACAAAAACAACCAGTAACAAGGTGAGGAGGCGAAGCCCTGAGGAGAGTCCAGCATTCATGAGATTAAGCTCTCCACTCCCAGTTTCCCTGTAGCGGAAATTTGCAGAGCAAAAATCACCACCCAAACCAAATCTGTGGTTGCTGAGTCAGCGCCATGAAGCTGACAGTCAACCTTCCCCCAGTTTCCTTCCTAATCTGTGAACCTTTATGGATGTAAATCCTCCATCTTTCTCTTGCGGGGTGAGGGTAGGTTTGAACCACTGACCTTTTTGGTTAGTAGGTGCATAGTTAACCACACTACCTCAAGGGCTCCTTAGAAATCATTACACTGAGACACAAAGCAAAATGAGCCTTGTTGCTCAAGTGCTGGACTGCCTGTGTCCTACTCGGGGTGGACCCACTTTCTTCTAGTCATCAAGAAGAGGTAAGGTAGAATCTGACAGGACTTTTATTTCTGTCCACTCTCCACATTGTCTTCAAGCAGCAACTCTCTATTCCCTTGCCATCAGCCCCGATAACCCCCGAACTACTTTCTGTGTGCATTTGCTTATTCTGGAAATGTAATGTAAATGGGGTCATGTGGTAATTTTTCTTTTGTGTCTGGCTTGTTTCCCTCAGTGCCACTGTTCACCCACCCGTTTGTCATTCTGTGACTGTCCCGCGTGTTGCTGTGATGCTGGGAGCAGCTGTGGTTGCTGAGAGATGCTGCTGAGTTGCTCCTGACTGGTAGTTATGGTTTCGATGAAAGCACAGCCTCATCCCGCGACACCTCCGACATGCTATGTTTGAGCTTGTTGTTGTATCCGCTTCCTGTGTTCATCCTGCTTTTTCAGCGATCTGCTAATTTACCAAGCTTGATGATGCCCCTTTTCAGAGACTCTCCCATCTGTCCAACACATGCGAGACAAAGTCTTACCATTATTGCTTTTAAGGATCATTTTGGCTGTACTTCTTCCAAGAGAGTTTTGTTTGTTCTTCTGGCAGTCCCTAGCATTTTCAATTTTTGCCAATTCTTTTTTTATATCAATTCTTTTATCTTCCATATACATTGTCCGATTTTCATATTTATATGAGGTGATTGAAATATTATTTTTAGCATTGCTATTGAGTCAGTTCTGATCCGGAATGACCCTAATTCACAACAGAAAGAGGCTGGACATGTGCCAGCCTCACAATTATTCCTGTCCTTGAGCCCATTGTTGCAACCATGGTGTCGATCCCTCTTATTGAAGATCTACGAGCATGGTGTCCCTCTCCAGGGACTGGTCTCCTCTGACAACATGTCCTAAGTATGCAAGATGAAGACTTACCATGCTTGCCTCTAAGGCGCACTCTGGATATACTTCTTGCAAGACAGATAGTTTTGGCCTGTTAGCAGTCAATGGTACTTTCAATATTCTTCAATATTCAGCACCACAACTCAAGTGCATGGATTCTTCTTTGTCCTTTCTTATTCAATGTTCAACTTTCATATGCACATGAGGAAGTTGAAAACACAATGGCTTGGATGTGTAGTACCTTAGTCCTCAAAGTAATGTCTTTGCTTTTTGTTACTCTAAAGAGGTCTTTTCCAGGAGATTTCCCTAATTCAACATGTCTTTTGATCTCTTGATCGCTGCTTCAGTGTGCATCTTCTTTGAGAACTTCAACTTTTTCTCCATTTATCATGATGTTGGCTTAGGCACACCACAGTCCTCAAAGTGACATCCTTGCTCTTCAACAAGTTGAAGGGGTTTGAGTTGGATTTGACTCAGGTTTTTTTTTTTTTAATTTTTATAGAGCATGTTTGCCCCAAGTAATATATCATTGGAGTCCTGAAAGCCTAGTGGCTATGAGTTGGGTGGCTAACTGCTAGGTCAGTGGTTCAAAACACCAGCTTCTCCTTGGGAATAAGATGGGGCTTTTTATGCCTGTAAAAACTTCTCATCCTGAAAACTCACAGAGACAGTTCTGTCCTGTCCTATAAAGTGACTGTGAGTCAGAATTGACTCAATGGCAGTGAATGAGAATAAGTCATTTGATTTCTTTTATTAATAATTTTTATTGGGGGGTCCTTACAAATCTTATAAAAACCCATCATTCAAGTGTATTAAAAACATTTGTACATAAGTTGTGACTTCTTAACTGCTGCGTCCCTGGTTGTAAATTCAAACAAAATGAAACCCTTGGCAACTCCAGGACTTTCCATTTTATCATGATGTCAGTTGGTTGAGTTCTTTTCTTTATATCGGGTTACTGGAAGCTATGCCATCAATATTTCAAACACCAACAAGATCACTCGTGGTAAACAGGTTTCAGTGCAGCTTCCAGAGTGAGAACAGATTGGGAAGAAGAAGTAGGTTGTTCATTTTTAAAGCAGTAGCCACTGAAACCTATGCATAGCAGCAGAATAATGTGAACGCATCACAGCGTAAGGCAACAATGGATTCACATAAGGACAATTTTTTAGTGGATAATGCAGTATTTTAACCATGGGTTTGTTATGAGTCTGCATCCAAACCATGGCACCTGTCAAAAACAACAACAACAACAACACTTAGGAGAGTCACCTATGTAGTAGCATGCATCAAAATTCTATTGTTCTTTATGGCTGAGTAATATTGCATTACACATATACTCATACACCACATAAAAATATCCATTCATCTGTTATTGTACAGTCAATGTTTTCTTTCTTTAGACTGTTGAAAGCAGTGCAGCAATGAACAGTGGCAGACAAATCTCTGTCTGAGTTCCTGCTTTAGAATTTTGGGAAGCATATCTCAGAGTGGACTTGCTGGTTGTCCCATCTTCAACTCTAAAAATATTTTTCAGTATTTCATTTAGTTATTTACTTTTAGGTGAAAGTTCACACAGTGAGTTGGGCTTTCATTTACCAATTTTTATTCATAATTTATTCACAATTTTAACAATCCATAAACATTTTCATTATTTCCTTTCTGCATGCTCTGTTTTCATGGATCTAGATACTTCCCCTCTCTCCAGTCATCTTATCTTTGTTTTGGGACAGATGTTGATCATTTTGTCTCATGTAGTAAATTGTTTAAGGGACACATGACTTAACTGACAAGTGATAGTATTAATTTCATCATCAATTCTATTGTTTGGCTGAAAGGTGGGTTTAAGCATATGAATAAACCACAGGATTTTTGACCACCCCCCCCCCCCCTTGCCTGATACCAAGGCACCCTGGTGACATAGTGGCTACAAATTGGTTGCTGACTTCAAGGTCAGCAGTTCCGAGGTGGAAAGACAGCTTTCTATTTTCTTAAAGAGTTAACGACTCAGAAACTCTCAGGGGCAGTTCTACCCATGGTTCTATAAGGCCACCATGAGCCAGAATTGATTGGCTGACAGCCGAGTTTGGAGTTTGGGATGCCTGACACCAACAACACAAACAAGTCTTGCAATCGTTGCAAAGCATGGCTTGCTAGACTAGTCTCCTGAAATCTCAGAAAAGTCGAATAGTTTGGTGGTTAACAGTTGAAGCCCTGAAGCCCAAAGCAAAGCTTTAAATCAGGCCTTTGATTCCGTTCACAGCAGCAGAAATGACCCTTGTAAACAAAGGCCCTGTAACCATTTCATAGCAATCAAATCTGTTGCCACGGTACTTGGACCCTAGAGGACACAAGCAAGGAGCTTGGTGGTGGTGTGGTTACTTCGGGCTGAGATCAGTTTGAAGCCACCAGTGGCTCCCAGGAGAAAGATGGGGCTTCTACTCCCATAAACAGTTTCAGTTCTGGAAACTTCTGGAGCAGTTCCACCCTGTCCTTGAGGGCTGCTACCTGTCAACAGTGACTCAATGGCACAGTGTTCTGTTTTTGGGTCAAGGAAGTAAACAATGATATGCTGCCCACAGATGGCAGCTGACCAAGCTGCTTTGAGCGTGTGTTACTTTTTTGTCTTCTGTCCATAATCCAATCTCCTACCCCAGGCTCCTGAGACTTTGAGGAAAAAGGAGCGTGGCTGGCCTTTGGGAGAACCACATTCACGGCAGAATTCTGGAGCGCAGCGCTCTTTCAGAGCAGTGCTTCAGCCACCATCTTTGATCAGGGCACAGGCTGATTGCTTCTTGCTCAGGTCAAAGTACTATGAGAAACAGCTGTGGTTTCTATGTAAGGCTTATTTGGCCTTTGTTTACAGCAGCAGTTATTGTCTTGTTTTGTACCCACTCAAAGCCTTGGCTCAAATCCCAGCTCTGCTGGGAAGCTAGCTGTGATGAGTTGCCTCATCTAGACGAAGTATCTATCAAACCTCTGTGTCTTCATGTATCCTTACAGTTAGTCATCCAATACTTCTCCCACAGTGTTGCAGAGCTGACTTGTCATTCAAATGCAGGAACCAGGAGGTCTAGGTTGGGGTTGTACCTCTCCCTTTTGTCAGCTGGGTGACCTTGTCAAGTCCTTTACCGTTTGCTTCAGGGGTCCTTCTCGACAAATTGGGGATAACTAATGAATATATCTTTCCAGTGGACTGTGGGAAAACTGAAAAGGGGGAACAGATGTCAAGGCTGCACAGTCTAAGTAAAAGCAGTTGCTGTTGAGTTGATTCTGACTCCAGGGCAGACATGTGTATCAGTGCGGGACTGTGCTGGACAGGGCTGGCAAGGGCTAATTTTTTGAGAAGCAGATCACCAGGCCTTTCTGCTGACGGTCCTTTGGGTGGACTCAGATCTGCAAACTTTTGATTAGTAGCTGATTGGACTGTCTGTGCCACCCCAGGATACCAGGATGTGAAATCACTGTTTTGTTACATAAGCTCTGGGAGCAGTCTGATTCAACTCCAGCACAGATGCTTTGCTTTCTCTTTTGCATTCTTCCACGAGCACTTACAAGTGACTCAGAATCCAAAAGCTGTTTTTTCTTCTTTTTTGGCTGTTGTTGTAAAGAAAGCACAATCTGCTTGATGTGCTCAATTTTGTCCTCAGTTAACACACTGTGATTACTGCCTGCCTCTTCTACCATCTCCTAGAAGAAAGGAGGGTGGGTATGTGAAAATTGCTTCTAGAGCTTTTCACACTGAGAGAAAAATAGTCATTTGTTCTCAGCAGCCTGACTGATCTCCTCTGAAATCCTCCTACCTCACAGAATTTGGGATCCCTCTGGGAGAGAAAAGGGCCATTTCTTCTCTCTACCCCCCACTGATGTTGGCCTGGTCATACCCACTTTTTCTCATGGTTTAAGGATAGTCATAAGGTGATTAACGTGTATCCTTCTAGAGTTTATTAGAGGGGCAGCAAGGGAGTTATAAGTAGACTATATTAAAACGGGACACACCATGGAAATGTATCAGCCCGTTATATTTTATTTGTGTAATGCATTTGTTTGGAACGTTCAGGATGAGCTTAGATTGTATGTCAGGTGTTCTTGAAGAACTTACAAGGTCTTCATAGTTTTGAAAGACACCAAGGTCGATTTGAATAACAAAGTCCACAAAGACAGTGTGTTAGGCCAGGGTGACTAGAGAAGCAAATCTAGGGACAATCATCTCTGTATAAGAGAGAGCTTTATAATGAGAAGCAATTATGTATCAAACCAACACCCCAGCCCAGCCCAGATCACTTCTATAAGTCCAATACTCCTCCGAAAGTCTGATACTTGTCCACAAATCCCTCGTCAGATTCCTGTAGCCACAAGCAGGAAGATCAAATGCTGCTGGGTGCACAGTCTTGTAGAGCCAATGGTGGGGAATACATTCCCCAGGGCTCTGGCTGCCATCAGCGTGGATTGCAGCAGTTGGCCAACAGGAAGATGAAGCAGAGAGTGAGGCTGGCCTCCAGATAGCCTTTAATTTCAGTTGCCCTGCAATCAAGTTGTAACCTGAGGGTCAGGTTCAACTCCATCTGCATGTTCCTATGGGTGTTATGTTGACACAGAAAAACTATCACAGATAGTGTTGTATCATCTATGTGGGTAAGTAGTGATGGGGTTCTTAAAAGCACTGACCCACGGTCTTTCGGGGTCAACAATGGAGAAACAGGGTCAGGATTATTCCCTGTCTGACCCAACCACACATGGCAAAACACTAAGGGTGTGCAACAGAGCATGGAGTTCCAGATGGAGTGCCAAGGATATACTTTGAGGCCAGGGTGTGGCACCCCATCCGACTCAACCAGGGGACACTCCTGGAGGTCAATGAACAGACCTTGAACTATTTGCAGGTTTTTATATTGTTATTATTTTTATTTTTCACATATATATAGGACATTGGGTGTTTTTTGTTATTTGTTTTATTTTCTTTGGTTGCTTCATTTTAGGATACTTTTTTTGGTACATACTGTTACCTCTGCAGGTCTATCTAGATAAGATAGGCTGGACAAACAGTCTGGAGGCAAAAAACGATGAGACTGATGGTTCTGGGCCGGGGGATATGGGAGAAGGGGAGGAGGGGGAAAAGAGGTGGTGTTGACCAGCCCAGGGTTAAGGGAATATCAAGTGATTCAAAATCAGTGACAAGGTGGATGTGAGAAGTGTGATAGGGATTGATCAAGAATAATGTAACAGAGAGAAAATACTGTAACCCAAATGGAGGCTGAGCATGGTGGTGGGACCAAAGGAAAGCAAAAGAAATAAGAGGAAAGAACTGGGGGATAAAGGGCATTTAAAGAAGTTTAAATACAGGCATATACATAGGTGCATATATTTTTATGTGACGACAGGAAAATAGATCAATGAGCATATACTTATAGGATTAGTAGTAGAACAGCAGATGGGCATTGGACCTCCACTCAAGTACTTCCTCAGTGCAAGAACATTTTGTTCTATTAAATTGGCATTCCATGATACTCAATTTCCTGACATGATCACTGAAGACAAATGTGTGCATAAACAAAGGTGGTGAAGAAAGCTGATGGTGCCTGTCTAATCAAAAGATGTAGTGTCTGGGGTCTTAAAGACTTGAAAGTAAACAAGAAACTACCTATCTCAGAAGCAACAAAGCCCACATGGACGAAGCACACCAGCTTGTGGGAGCACAAGGTATCAAAGGAATCAGTTATCAGACTTCAAGAACTAAAAGTCATAATATTACATCCTCACTTTCCTAATATGGGGTCCTAAAGTCTTAAGTAAACAAGAGGCCATCCAGCTCAGAAGCAACAAAGCCCACATGGAAGAAGCACACCAGCCTGTGTAACCACGAGGTGTTGAAAGGATCCGGTGCCAGGCATCAAACAACTAAAATTATATCATTATAAATGAGGGGGGGGTACAGATTGGGGACCCAAAGCCCATCAGTAGGTGAAGAGACATCCTCTTACAGAGTTGTAGCAGGGAGGGAATGAGTCAGTTAAGGTACAGTGCAGAAACAATGAAATAAGCATCTTTTCTGTAGTTCTCAATTGCTTCCTCCCACCCACTATCATGATCCCAATTTTACCAGAAAAATCCAGCTAGACCAAGGGATAGACATGCGTCAAAAACATGGGGAATTTAGGGTGTTTATTCCCTCAGGACTAGTGGTGGGAGTTATGATACTGGGAGGGTGGAGGAATGGCAGAATAGAAAGAGGGAACCAATTTCAGGGATCTATATATAACCTTCTCTCTGGGGCACAGACAACAGGGAAGTGGATGAAGGCACACATTGGACAATGTATGATATGAAAAAATAGTCATTTGTAAATTATTAAGGGTTCATGGGGGAGGGGGAAAGGGGAGGGAAGAGAAATATGGGAAGCTGGTACTGGGGGCCTAAGTGGAGGGAGGATGTTTTGAGAGTGGTGATGGCAACAAGTGTGCAAATGTGGCCTGCATACAATTGATGTATATATGGATCGTGACGGGAGTTGTATGAGCCCCCAATAAAATTATTCGTTAATAAAAAGGGGGTGAAGGGGAAAAAGGAGCTTATACCAAGGGCTCAAGTGGAAAATATTTGGAAGTGAATATGGCAATATGTGTATAAAAATGCTTGATATAAATGATGACTGTTATGAGCTGTAAGAGCCCCCAATAAAATCATTAAAAAAAAAAAAAGCGTGTGGCCATTTAAAGGCAACTATTGGTCTCTCCAGGTCCAGAGAAAAGAAAAGTGATGAAAATTCAAGACAGATGTAAATACTTGTTCCAAATGGGCTAATGGATTAGATGAGCATCAGTCTCCATCAGACCCTGAGATCAGTAGCACTACAGGATACTGGTTACCACTCCCAACCATGCTGAAAGGTCTTGGACAGAATGAGAAAAAACAGTGGAAAAAACCCTAAATGCCCTAAAAAAAATCACTGGTCAGGTAGAAATGGATGGAACCCCTGGGACTATGGTCCTTAGTCACCCGTCATGTTTGAAACTGAACGTATCCCCGCGTCTCAGTTTTCATTCAAACAATCAAAGGTTCAATAAAGGGAACAATCACACTAGTGAGATAAACCCAGATTAGAATAACCAATCATTTGGGATCACAAGGGCAGCATTGTCCCAGGGACAGGGTGCGGAAGGGTTAGAGAAAGAGGAATGGGATCAGGAATCACAGATAGGATAAGGGATAAGCGTTTTTTTTCATCAAGGGGATTGCACTGAATGAATGGCGTAAAATGTGACCTCATTATCGGAGGTAAAGCTGATAGTCTTCTCTGTAAACCTTTACCCAATTCATAATAAAAATTGAAAGGAAGGGGTGGAAAAAGTGGATTTCCAAGGTCTTGACCAAAGTCATCGGTCAATTCTTTATTGTGCTGTTGATGTAACACCGGAGATAAAACAGTTCTTGAGATTCCTTCCCGGAGTCGAAGCCAATGGTTAAGCACTAGGTTGCTAATTGAAATGTTGGAAGTTCATTTTCACTCAAAGACACCTTGGAAGACAGGACTGGTGGCTTACTTGCTTCTGAATTATCAGTCCCTGAGATCCCCGCATGGAGCACAGCTTGGCTCCGCCATATATGGACTTGTCATGAGTCGAAGTCAACTTGATAGCACCTGTTCATGTAAAATACACACCAGATTTCAAAGACTTGTTGGTTTTAGGTGCCATGCAGTCAGTTCTCAGCCATGGTGACCCCCATGGATAACCGTGTGAAACACCATCCTCCCAATTGGTCTCATGTTTGAGCCCTTTGTTGTAGCTACTGTATCAATCCATCTTGTCAAGGTCTGTCCTCTTCTTTGCTGCTCGTCGACTTTACTAAGCACGATGTCCTTCTCCAGGTACTGCTCTCTCCTGACAACATGTGAGGAGTTGGCCAATGTATGTGAGATGAAATCTCACCATCCTTGCCTCTAAGGAGCATTCTGGTTGTGCTTCTTCTAAAGCTGTGGGGTTTGTAAATTTTCTTTTGGTAGTCCATGACATTCTAAATATTTTCACCAGCACCACACGTCAAATGCATTGGTTCTTTTTTTGGTCTTCTTTATTTAAACATTTAGAACCCCACAAATGCAATCTATGCCATGAATGATTTTAATATTAATTGCCAATTAAAGTAACAATTTTTTTGCTATAGGAAATAAATATTACTAATGGACTGGGTAGAGACGCTGCACAAAACCCCTTTGAAGTGTTGAAAAGCAAGGATGTTACTTTGATGACGAAGGTGTGCCTGACCCGAGCCATGATATTTTACCCAGTGCAATGTGCCATTTGATTTCTTGTCTAGTTATTTTCATGACCTTTGACTGTGGATCCAAGGAAGATGAAATCCTTGACAGCTTCAATCTTTTCTCCTTGTATCTCAATGTTACCTATGGGTCCAGTTGTGGGAATTTGGTTTGCCTTGTGTTACATTAGATATCTCTTCACATTGAACTGTAGTCCATACTGGAGGCCACAGTCTTTGATTTTCCTTAGCATGTGCTTCAAGCATTTCTCTTTTTCAGTAAGCAAGCTTTTGGCATCTGCATATTGCAGATTGTTAATAGACCTTCCTCTAATTCTGAAACGGCATTCTTCTTCATACCAGAGGATACCCCTCCAAACCTGGAATTGTACTGGGCAGAACAGAGCTTTCATAGTACACATTTAATTTTATATTATAATTATATTATTCTATAATTTTATTGGAAATATTATAGCTGTAATTGGCAATGAATATTAAAACCATTCATCACATAGATTGCTTAGATGTCATAGTATACACTGTTCCCACTAGGTGAGCATCTAGCAACTCGCTCTGAGTTAGTGCACCTGGTGGCGTCACCTGAGAAGGTTCTCTCTGGCTAAAGTGAATTTTGTCATAAAAGCAGTTTCACTCAATCCTGATTTTTTTTGTGATGACCGATTTAAGTGAGCTGCTCTTGTTCTCCATGGCCCCAGCAACATGGGCCTGCCTTCTCCTGCAGCTCCAGCTACTGCCTCAGCCAACTGGGTGAAGTCCCAGCTTCTTGCTATGTCTTTCCCATAGGGTAGTACTTGGGCTCCACTTCACTCATCTGGAATTTGAGAGTGTTGGAGTGGAGGTGCAGGGAGGTTCAGTTACACTTCCTGACATGCAGAGAGACATATTTGGCATTGAAGTTCTTCATCATAGCTCAGGAGGCCTGGTGCATCAGCTTCTGAGCCAGGCCAAGGAAGCAAAGGTGCTAGTGCTTCACAGTCAGCAATGGAAGGTGTCCATGGGGTGCAAGATCTGAGTCCTCCTCCTCAAGCTGACATGGAATTATGCAGCTACCACAAGGATCTAGCCTCAAAGGCTGCAGGCCTGTGGACATGTCTAGCAACTGCAGAGGGGCAGACACAGGATCTGGAGAGAGTACGAGGCTAGCTCAGATGGGATACCTGCTTCTTGCAACCGACAACACCAATTGCTGTAGAGTTGAGTCTGACTCATGGTCATTTCATGGGGTCTTCAGTACTCCATTTTCTTTTCAAGGTTCAGTTTCCTTTCATGACTCTCGTCTCTTTGAAAGGTAGGGGCAGGCAGCTGGATGATGGCAGGATGTCCACTTGTAGATTGTGCCCTGGGTGAAAGCTTTGCCCATGTGCTGAAAGGACCTTCCCAGGAGAAGTACTTTTATAGCAACATCTGGGTCTCCTCACTGCCAGGTTCTGGTTTCTACCATGTGTATGACTTGTAATAGGCTTGCCTATATGGTTCAGTGGGAAAGTAAGCTCTTGGCCTGTGAAGATTCGAACTCTGGAAATAGAGATGTTGTTGTTGGTTCCAAAGAGGATGACAATGGTGAAGGCCTTCATCCTCGGCTCATCCTGTCACTGCGATATTCTAGTGAAGAGGCTGCAGCTCAAGGTCTGGGGGAGCGCTTCAGGGAGCAAATCACAGGGTATACCTCAGAGACTAGTTTTCTTCATCAAAGTACCTGCAAAAATGCCACAGTATCATGGAGACGGTGTCCTCATTAGAAGACTTGTGCTTAAACTGGTCCAGCACAACAGTGCCTCTGGGCAGGTGAGCAAAGGGATCTTGGCCTTTGGCTTAGTGGCCAGTGCCTGTCTGTATCCGTCCAGTTGCTCCTCGGAACTGTGAGCCGCTGTCTCTTTCTCAGTCTTTCACTCTGCCTGGTCCTTCTGCTTCCCCTCCTGGGGCCTGTTCTTCTCCTCTGGGATGTCTTTTTTCAGGCTGGCTTTCTGTGAACATTGTAACATCAAACCGAGCAATCTTCTCACAGAGCTCCCCGCCCTCAAGACATTTTGACATCTTGGAGGTAGGGCTGGTTAATGCAGGTGAGGAACCAGTGCTTGGTATTAGGGGAAGATCTGGTGGATAGAAGGTTCTGAGACCTGTTTGTAGAGCCACAACAGGGTGAAGCTAAATGCGATGTCTGTCTGGCCACATAATCGCCCTTGAGAAAAACCTAGGTTTTGGGGTGAGTATCCAGCAACCCCAGGACTCACCTCACTTCCTCCCTGGCCTTCTCTGTGGCCCATGTGTCCTGATGCCCAAAGTGGGAAACACTCAGACACTCAAGGTCCTGGCAAGGATGACTGTATTGCTGTACACCCAGCTCACTAGTGCACCACACGGGCTGTTCTCTGTAGTTCTTCCCTGTGGTTTCTTATGGTTCCCATAGTAGACAGCACATACACTCCATTGTTGGCCACAAATGCTGGGACTTTACAGGCGGGAAATTTGTGTAGAAACCTGGGGCTTTGGCCAAAGTGGAAGTGGCGTGGTGCAGAGCGCTCGAGGACCTGAGCCCCACTGTACTCAGCAACGATGGGGGCCTTAAATGTTCTTTGGTTTTCCAGATATGTGTATAGGGTCCCCACTGCCATGGTGAGTCCACAGAGTAAAAAAGACCATGGGGTTTTCAGTAGCTACTTTTATGGAAGCATATCTCCAGGCTTTCTTCCAAGGTGGCCTTTCTTCTCTGGGTCGACTTGAAACTTCAATTTTGTTTCTATATTTTTATTTTCCATTGTTTTTTAAAAACACTTTTATTGAGGGTACTTACAGCTATTGTAACAATCCATACATCAATTGTATCAAACACATTGGTACACATGCTACCATCATTAGTTTATAGACATTTATTTTCTATTGAGTCCTTAGTGTCAGCGCCTCTTTTTTTGTGTCTGAAAGATTAATTCTCAGCATTTATTACTTGCTACTTAGCTACTACACTACATAATTTTTTAAAGTTGGGGGCTCGTACAACTCTTATCACAATCCATACATATAGCCATTGTGTCAAGCACATTTGTCCATGTGTTGTCATCATCATTCTCAAAACATTTACTTTCTACTTGAGCTCTTGCTATCAGCTTCTCATTTTACCTGCTCCCTCCCTATTCCCTCTTCATGAACTCTTGATAATTTATAAATTATTATTATTTCATCATATCTTACACTGTTTGATGTCTCCCTTCACCCACTTTTCTGTTGTCCATTTCCCAGGGAGGACGTTAAATGCAGATTCTTGTAATCAGTTGCCCCTTTCTACATTCCCCCCTCCATTCTCCCGGTATTGTTACTCTTACCACTGGTCCTGAAGGGATCATTTGTCCTCGATTCCCTGTGTTTCTAGTTCCTAACTGTACCAGTGTTCATTCTCAGATACTAGCTGAATTTGTAAGGTAGAATAGGAATCATGGTAGTGGGCTAGAGGGTGGGAGAGGACAAAGCATTAAAGAACCGGAGGAAAGTTGTATGTTTCAGCATTGCTGCAATGCACTCTGACTGGCTTGTCTCCTCGCCACGACCCTCCTTTAAGGGAATATCCAGTGGCCTACAGATGGGTCTTGGGTCCCTACGCTGCACTCTCCCTTCTTATTCACAATGATTTGATTTTTTGTTCTTTGATGCCTGATACCTGATCCTTTGGTCCCTGGTGATCACACTGGCTGGTGTGCTTCTTCCATGTGGGCTTTGTTGCTTCTGAACTAGATGACCACTTGTTTACCTTCAAGCCTTTGAGACCCCAGACACTAAATCAGCTTTCTTCACTACTTTTGTTTATGCACACATTTGTTTTCAGGGATTATAGTGGGAAGGTGAGCACACAATGACCTGATTTTTTGTTCTTTGAATGCTTGATACTCGATCCCTTCGACATCTCATGATCACACAGGTTGATGTGATTCTTCCACATGGACTTTGTTGCTTCTGATTCAATTTTGCTTTTTGCCGTGGAGTAAATGAACCAATTGCACCATCATGGGACTCTTTACAACCAGGAGTCCTGCCTATTTATACCCATAATGCATTTCTTCAGAAGGAGAGGAGATGAATTTTCTGATTAAGCCCAGCCAGCAATGAATCAGCAATATAAGTAGAAGGTGTACCTATCTCCTTTTTTTCTATGTATTTTAGAAAGTTTAAATACACTCCATAGAAAGGAAAAAAGGAAACTTGTTCACAGGCCCCAAATCAGTCTTTTTAGCTACAGTAAGGGGATACAGCACGAGTCAAAACCAGGGAAGGTGTGCTTCCAGGCTGTATCCTCTCCCTGCACCTATTCAATCTATAAGCAGAGCAAATAGTCAGGGAAGCTAAGTCCTATGAAGAAAAATACAGCATAATGATTGGAGGAAACTTATTTACAATCCAGATATGCATGTGACTCAACCTTGCTTGCCAAAAGTAAGGAGGACTTGAGGGGCCTGCTGATGAAGATCAATGATTCCAGTCTTTGGTATGGACTACAGCTTCATGTAAAAAAAAAGTCAAGTCCTCACAATTGGATCAGTGGATAACATCCTGATAAATGGAGAAAAGATTGATGTTTTCAAGAACTTTTATATTGCTTGGATCCATAATCATCACTTATGGAAACAGCAGTTGAGGAGTCAAATGATCGATGTTTTTCATTGGGACAATCTGCTGCACATGCCCTCTTTAAAGCGTTAAAGAAGGAAGATGCTACTTTGAGGACTAAGGTGTGCCTGACCCAACCCATGATATTTCCCAGTGGTCTCATATCTTTGTGACAGCTAGACAATGAATAAAGAAGACAAGGAAGAGTCATTGCATTTGAATTTCAGTGTTAGTGGAGATATTCACCAGTATCATGGACTGACAGAAGAATAAGCAAATCTGTTTTGGAAGAAGTACAGCCAGAATGCTCCTTATAGCTAGGATAAAGAGAGTTTCATGTATTTTCTTGTATTTTCAGAGGAGAACAGTCCCTGGAGAAGAATGTTGTTCTTGGGAAAGCAGAGGATCAGGGAAAAATGAAATGGATTGATTCAGTGACTGCAATAGTGGCCTCAAATGCAGCAAGGATGGTGAGCATGGTGCAGGACCCAGATGAGTTTCCTTCTGTTGGACGCAAGGTTGTTATGTGTTGGAGAGGGTTCCATGGCACCCAGAAGCAATGGCATTGAAGGGAAAGGAAATGAGAGGGGCGCAGGAAACCAAGGACTTGGTGCCAGATAAAGGAGTGAAGAAGCCTAAAGGAGTTTGTTTTAATGATTCTTCTTTCCAGACTCCTACTCTGTCACCTATCTGACACCCATCACTGCAGCTCCTCTCTGCATCTTCTGGCATCTTGAGTTCTCTTCCCAAGATGTGCAGATGATACAAACACACACAGACCCATGTGCACGTACCACCTACTTCTGAGTGGCAAGGAATACCTTGAACTGGGCTGTTACTTAGAGAAAAGGGGACTGTTGCTGAAATGCATGAAAGGAGTAAAAGCAGACTTCTTCAGTTCATTACCAGACATCTTGGGAAGTCAGAGAAAACTAGACATTGTCCAAAAAGGTAGGACAATTATAGATAACAGGATATCATGGAGCTCAGAATAAATTAGAACATACTGAAGGTCATTTAGTATTCCCAGCAGTATTTAATCCTCATCAGATCAAACCGGTTGTCGTGGTGTCATTTTCAACTGGTGGCTATGTCACATGCATCACAGAGTAGAACTACGCTCTGCTTTATTTTCATAGCTGACATCCTTTGACAGGCAAGCTTGCCTGGAAGTCTTGTCTTCTGAGATATCTTCCAGTGGGTTTGAACCATAAGCCTTTTCACTAGTACTGTATATACTCAAGTATACGTTGACCCTAATATCAGTCAAGGCACCTAGTCCTACCACAAAAATTGTGTTAAAAAATGCTGAAAAACTTGACTATACATGAATATATATGGTAGTGGAGAGCTGAATTGTCTGCACCACCTAGGGAATCTACTGGCTGGAGAGGCCAGTGATAGTGTTAACACTTTTCCTTTTGTTTGGCCCTGACTCCCAGAAGCTGGAATTTGTTGAGCGTTCTGGGGCACAGGTCCTTTCCTTTTCTGCCTCTAATATGATCCAAGCAACTGCCTTGTTCTCTGTCCTGCCTATATTTTGACTTCCGCTTCTTCATAGTTCTCCTGAGCTTTCATGATGCTTTCAAGACTGTGCCTTCCTTCCTTGGCCTCCTCATTTCTCCATTTCATATTCCTGAACAAGAAAACCTGATGCCTGATTATCATCTTCTCTGTAGATGTGACCACATTATCTCCTAGGTTACTGAATAACTCTAGCTGGTCTCCTTGGGCTGGGTGTTCATCTCTGTCTCATTCAGCTGCCAACCCAGGGATGGAGTCGCATGGTACAGAACTTGGTCCTTTATGTCCATAGACCGGGAGCTCAGTGAGTGATCAATTCAAAACAACGACACAAAATAGAAAATGACTCTCCATTTTCAGTTATTGTTTCTGGTCCCCCAAGTGTCCAGATCTTAGATCTAAGGTGTATTACAAATTAAATTCTGAGCACTAGGTTTGCAGAAGGCTAAGCCTACTAGTGAAAGCTCAAAATCCAGTTGCAGTTCTCTGAATGGAGTCTTGGTGGTGTAGGGGTCACGAAGCGGACCTCAAGGTTGGCAGTTTGAAACCATGGCTGTTCTGCGGGAGAAAGAGAAGAGATACAGTCTTGGAAACCCCCAGAAACAGTTCTATGCTAGTCTCTAAAGTTACCGTGAGTTGCAATAGACTCAATGGCAGTGTGAGTCGACACATTAAGCCTCCATCGAATTCCTCCTGCTAGCCTGTGCTGTGAACAGCCTTGCCCTCAGGCAGAGTGCATTGGAGAGTGAATTACCTCCACACTCCAAACCAGTCTAGGAGGAAGCAATGTCCTCTAGGTACTTGGGTGCATTCTTAATCAGGACTGGACTTGGCATGGTCGTGAATCATGCCCACCACCTTGGTTGGGAGACACTGACCAATCTTGTAAGTTCTTCTGTCTAACATATGTCATGTGCCAGTGAGGTCCTGTTCCCAAGTCTATACTCCTACCTCTACCTGTGATGCCTTATGACCGCTTCCTCTGTCCTCCCATGTCTTTCTGAAGTCTCCGCATCTCAGCAAATCCTTGAATATCATATGAATGATCTCCCTCATCCAGATACAGTGCCTTTATCTATCTTTGTCTTACTATTCCCTATTTAAGACATAACACATGTTCTCCTTAAATTGTACTTGAGATTTGTACTCTAACCCACAGGACCACGGCAGCTCCATGGTTGCACAGTGAAGCATTTCGTTTAGTCCCCCAGTGCAAATCTGAAACTTCCCTCCTCTATAGAGTCGCAAGCTTCAATCCTCTTTTAAATAGCTGCCAGTGATTATGCAAAAAAGAATTTTCTCAGCGTGTAATTACTCTCTCTTCACATTTGAATATCCTGGCTCCTATTATCTCTGAATAAAATAGCTTTAAGTAATTCTGGAATTGATGACCTTATTTGTGAAATCTGAGAATTGGAATTGGGAAAAAAATACATTTCTTACTTCAAGAAACATTCTCATGGTTCACAAATGCAGATGACTAAACCCTTCTGGGTTCCAGGGTCTGTCTTCTTCATGGGGGTGATGATCCTCATGCTGCCACTTAAACGCCAGACTCTGTCTTCTGGAAATATTTAGGGTTCCCAAGGACGACTTCCTACAATGTGCTGGCATTGCTATAGGAACCATAGGCTCATGGTAATGAGATGTAGTAACTGCCTCTGTCAATTTAGTAAACTTCTAGGTCTGCTGAGAAAGCTACTCCTCATTTGTTAAGGTAATTTTAGAACCTGTAGCAAATAAACTAAAGAAAACTTAATGACTCAGGCATGGTAGAAGTTTATCTCTCCCTCCCATGAAGTCCAAAATGGGTGTTGAGATGCATGGTTGCCTAGCCATTAACGTAGAAATGTGAGGACTCAGGCTTCTTCTCTTCTGTCTCTGCCTTCTTCAACGTGCAGCTTCTAAGGTGAGTTCAAGGACATCATGGAGGACTGCTTTGGGGTAACTTTTAATTCAAATTTTACTGGCTAGTGCTTGGTCACATGACCTAATCTGTGATTAGGAAACTCGGCAATAGAATGACCATATTTTCCAACAAATAATGCACACATTATATGGTCTTTACAAACTGTGTTGCTCCCTTGAATCTTAGTTCTATGTGCTGTGCACATTATATACATACATGTTATTTTGGTGGGCATGGTATATGCAAAAAATATGGTAGGTGTGTGCCTAGGAAGATGAGGAAGTGGGTTTTATGGCACATATATTAATCTCTGGTTCAATTTTCAAGCTTCTTGTTTCAAGAAATATTCATCTGTGGTTTCAAGAAGCGAGGCTTCTTTCAAATGATCATTTGTCCATTAGTCCATCAGGAGGATCCAATGAGCCCACTCATTGTCTTAGCTTTGGAGGCTGTTTGGCAAGAGGAAAGTTGCACATTTCATTGTTGTTATACTATACCCTGACTGGCTCATCTCCTCCCTGTGACCCCTCTTCAAGGGGATATCTCTTCACCTATTGATGGGTTTTGGGTCCCCAACCTGTACTCCCCATCATTTATAGTGATAGAATTTTTAGTTCTTTGATGTCGTATACTTAATCCCTTTGCCACCTCTGGTCACACAGGCCGGTGTGCTTCTTCCATGTGGGCTTTGTTGCTTCTGAGAGATGGTTGCTTGTTTACTTGCAAGCCTTTAAGACCTCAGATTCTATATCTTTTGTTAGCCGGGCACCATCAGCTTTCTTCACCACTTTTGCTTATGCACACATTTGTCTTCAGTGATCATGTTGGGTAGGTGAGCATCATGGAATGCCAATTTAATCGAACAAAGTGTTCTTGCACTAAGGAAGTACTTGAGTGGAGGCAGAATGCCCATCTGCTGTCTTAATACTAACCCTATAAGCATATGCTTGTAGACCTATTTCCTCCTCATCATATATAAATATATTCACCTATGTACATGCCTGTATTTAGACCTCTATAAATGCCCTTTACCCGCCCCCCCCCAGTTATTTCCTTTTACTTTACTCTTGTCCCCCTATCATGCTCAGCCTCCATTTGGGTTTTAGTATTTTCTCTCTGTTATATTACTCTTGATCAATCCCTATCAGGTCTCTCACACGCATCTTGTCACTGATTTTGAATCACTTGTTGTTTCCTTATCCCTGGGTTGATCAACACAATCTCCTTTCCCCCTCCTTCCCATCTTCCAAGCCTCCCCCACCCCCGAACCATAAGCCCCATTGTTTGGTGAAAACTCAATTTTATGAACCTACATAACCTTCTCTCCAATTCATCATATTTTAGAATCACTCAGAATATTTATTAAAACTCAATCAACAAAAACTCATTGCCAGGTAGTTGATTCCAACTCAGCCACCTGACAGGAATGGGGAGAACTGCCCCAGTGGGTTTCCAGGACTGAATTTTTAAGGGAGTGGAAAGCCTCTTCTCTCTCCTGTTGAGTGATTGGTGGGTTCAGACTACTGCTTAGGTTGAGTTAGGCTCACAGCTTAACTTGTAACCCACTACACCACCAGGGCCTCCTTCTGGGCTAAAAGCACACATATATGATCAGTGGTTGTTGAGTTGATCCACTTCATGGTGAAGCCTGTGTGTGTCAGAATACAGCTATGCTCCATAGGTTTTTCAATGGCTGAAATTGGGAGGCAATAAGTTGCCAGGCCTTTCTTATGTGGCATCTCTGGGTGGACTTGAACTATTGACCATTTAGCTGGCAGTTGAGCTCTTAACTGACCTGGTCAATGGCTCAACTTAATTCATCCAAGAATGGCTAAATCCATGGCTATCAAGTTGATTCCGACTCATATCAGTCTTTGTAGGAGTAGGGTGCCTCATTCAGAAGAGTGTGGGGTAAGCACACCAATGCATTACTCTTAGCATCACCAGAGCTTCTAAACAAATGTACACAATATCAGACATTATTTTCAGATATTTTGGTTTGATATCACTGGAAGTTGGGACCAGGAATCTGCACTGGAAGAAAAATCACATTCTGTGTTCTTTCCCACCTCCCAATACATTTTGGGGGTGTAGGGTCAGGGGCGGGATGATGGTTGCCCATGATTCATATTGTTATATGTAATTGTGTGTGTGAAAAGAGAGAGTAATGCTATTTTGTCACTGTAGTTTGGATTTTTAATGTACATGACAGAGTAGGGAAACTTTAAAAAGAAAAGACCAGGGTGCATGAAACATTAAAAACGACAACAACAACAACATGACGTGACTGTGGTTTTCTAGTAAAGTCTCTGACCAGGATCACAGAGACCAAACCATCATCTTCCAGGTCCACTGTGCTCAAAGACTTTGGCCTTCTCTTTTCCTGCTAGTCTCCCGCTTAAAACACTTTTATCCCACTTTTATCACTAAGAGAGGATTTTAAAACTTGCTAAACAGAACAGACTTCCATCCAGTTTCTTTCCAGTCAGCTTGAAAGATGGCATGGGACAAAGGCAATTCTATTGTTTCCTTTTTCTTTATTATCTCTTTAAAACCATTTTCCTGGGGGTCCTACAACTATTATAACATGCCATGCATCAATTGTATCAAGCATGATTGTACATATGTTGCCATCATTTTCTAAACACTTATTTTCTATTTGTGGTAGTTCCATAACCTGGTGTCAACTTGCGACTACTAAGAGTGAAGGGGTGGAGTTTATCCTGTCAGTTAGGTTTCATTTTGATGACCTCTTTTGGAGGCATGATGTAGATAAAAAGTAGGACAGTTTGGAGGAGAGGACGACTGGACTGACGGTTCCTGGTGGACGCAGCGGAAGGGGATGAGGAAGGGGGGGCAAGGAAAGATGCAGGGATGGGGGGATCAACTAGTGGTCCACAATCAGTGGTGAGGAGGGTGTGGGAGGCCTGGGTAGGGCCAAAATAAGGGTAATGTAACAGAGAGGAAGTTCTGAAACTCAAATGAAGGTTGAGTACGACAGTGGGACAGGAGGAAAGCAGAAGGAAGTAGAGGAAGGAACAAGAAGGCAAAGGGCACTTGCAGAGGTCTGTATACAGATATGTACATATGTAAATATAATCATATAAGGTGGGAATAAATTCAGGTACTTATGGTTATAGGTTTAGTACTAAGGCAACAGCTGGACCTTGGGGCCCCACCCAGGCACTCCCTCAATGCAAGAACACTTTGTTCTATGAATATGGTATTCCATGATGCTCACTGGCCCAATACGATCACTGAAGTCAAATAGGTGCATAAGCAAATGTGGTGATGACACCCAGGTATCAAAGGATATAGAGTCTGGGGTCTCCAAGCCTGAAGATAAACAAAGGCCAACTAGCTGAGAAGCATGCAAGCCCACACAGAAGAAGCACACTAGCCAGTGTGGTTGCGAGGTGTCAAAAGGATCAGGTCTCAGGCATCAAAAAGGAAAAAAAAGTATCATTGTGTACGCACCTTCCTAAGATGATCACTGAGGACAGGTGGGGACATGAACAAGAGTGGTGAAGACGGCTGATCGTACCTGGCTATCAAAAGATACAACGCCTGAAGTCTTAAAGGCTTGAGGATGACCAAACAGAGCAACAGAGCCCACCACAGAAGAAGCACAGAGGTGTGGAAAGAACCAGGTATCAGGCATCAAAGAACAAAAATCATATTATTATGTGCCCACCCTCCCGACATGATCACTGAGGACAAAAGGGTGCAGAGGCAGACAGAGTGGTGGAAACTGATGGTGCCCAAGCACCAAATGATAAAGTAGCTGGGATCTTAAAGGTTTGGAGGCAAACAAGTGGCCATATAGCGCAGAAGCAGCAAAGCCCACATGGAAGAAGCACATCAACTTATGTGATCCCGAGGGGTCGAAGGGAGCAGATATTAAACATCAAAGAACAAGAATCAAGTCAATAAGAATGAGGGGGAGAGCAAAGTGGGGACCCAAGGCCCACTTGTGAATAATTAGACACCCCCTTAAAGGGGAGTCATGGGGAGGAGATGGGCCAGTGAGGTAGCAATGAAGCATAAAGCTTTCCTTAAAGCTGAGCCCTGGTGGTGCAGTGGTTTTGTGCAGGACTGTGGCCCACAGGGTTGACAGTTTGAATGCAGCAGCAGCTCTCCAGGAGCAAGACTGGACTTCCTTTTCCCACCAGAGCAGTGATGCGGGGGGGTGGGGAGGAAAGAAAAAAAAAACTTTCCTCTAGTTCCTGAAGGCTTCCTCCCCACAACTGTCATGGTCCCAACTCTACCTTGTAAATCCAACTGGACTGGAGGAGGTACACTGGTAGAGACAAGAACTGGAAATACAGGGAACCTGGGACAGATGAACCCCTCAGGGCCAGTGGTGACAGTGGAGTTACCGGATGGGTGGAGGGAAGGTGGGGTGGAGAGAGGGAGCCAACTGCTGGGATCTACAGATTGCCTCCTATCTGGAGGATGGACATCAGGAGGAGTGGGCAGGGGGAGATGTCAGGCAGTGGAAGATATGACAAAACAATAATAATTTATAAAGTAATGAGGACTTCAGGGGAGGGGAACAAAAGGACGGAGGGGGAAGGATGAGAAGCTGATATCAAGGGCCCGAGTGGAAAAAGCAGATATTTAGAGACTGTTAACGAAAGCAGGCATGTGAAGGTGCTTGGCACAATATATGTAACTATGTATTGTGAAAAGCGATATACGAGCCCCCAATAAAATGATTAAACAAAAACAAAACAAAACAAAAGCTGACTGGAGGTGGGACACACATTCTCTCTGGGAGACATCTCTCTTTACAAGTCACATAGAGCCATGCTGATAAAGCCAGAACCCTGGAGCTGGAGGAGCCATGTGGACCCAGGTTATCACTGGGTTCATAAGACTTTCCACACATTGGCCTGTGATCTTCCTGCATTTGGCTTCATTGCATGTATTGCAAGAGTCTGAAGAGAAATTTATAGACTGGTATCAGGCATGTGGGCTAATATTGGACTATGGACTTGAACTAGACTGGGCTGGGCTGTTTTCTCAATATACAATTACTCTTTTATATAAAGTTCTGTCTTATATACATATGAGTGTCTATGAATTTGTTTCTCTAGTCAACTTGGACTGACACACTGTTTGAGCCTCTGATATCAGGTCCTTTCCCACCCACCTCCACACCCCTGAAATCTTGATAAATTATAAACTATTATTATTTTCACATCTTACACTGACTGCTGTCTCCTTTCATCCACATTCCTGCTTTCCATCTCCCTGAGATCGGGGGGTTATGCATCGATAATTCTGATAAATTCCCTCTTCTTCCCCACTTCTTCCCATCTTCCCCTTCCCCTTCTGGTATCAATACTCCCATTTCTGTTCCTGAGAGGTCTATTTCGCCTGGATTCCATGTGTTGTGAGTGCTTTCTTTTTCTTTTAAAATGCATCTCTCAAGTCTAGAACCTGTTGGCATGAATCAAGTTAGAATTGATGAGCAATAACTTGCCTTAGAGTCCTATTGTAGCTCTCATCCAGACTTTACAGCAGCAAAGGTTTAAGGTCCGACACCATGCAACTACAGAAAGAAGAAGAAAAAATCCATCTTGGTTGTGCATGTTGTGATGCTGAACTGTTTTCAGATTTCACAGGCCTCTGGTGCTTTTGAAACCCACCAGGGTGGTCCTGGTGATGCATGTGCCCCTTCCTATGGCGTTGGACTTTTTCCACCTTCCCAGTCTTACAGAAGAAGAGCACAGACTGTGGTGATGGCCTTTATCCACACTCTCTTTGTGTGAGCAGAGAGAAACCCTTGCTTTTCTAGTGATATTTTGTTTGAACTCTTGAGCAGTGCAAAAAGAACCAACCAGGAGTGGTACACTTTCTGTGTTGCATCTGGTGATCATGGAAGAACTGGGATTTGGAAGAGCAAGGTGTGACGTGTGCAGTAAGCAAAAGGACCAAAGGAAAGTGACTGGGGAGAAGAGGTGCTTCTAGAAGAGGGAAATGCCAGCTGACCGAAGCTCATTCCTTTAGGCACCAACTTTTATTTTTAGCACATGATGGGAGAAAAGCCTCCTGAAATTCTATTGCGCATTTAAAGACATTTGTTCTTGTTGTTATTAAGAATGCATACCACAGATCACTCAACCCTTATTCATTAAATTGTTCCTCCATGAACACAAACTCCTTTCCCTCTAAGTTTCTTATCTAGTCTTTCAAGTTGCTGTTGTTAAAATTTTTTTTATTCATTGACCATGCACCCTTTCCCCTAATCAATGTGATTTTTCTATAATGTAAACTGAAACTAAATATTCCATATACCATACCCACTCCTCTCTTCTCTTTCCCCTGTTCACCACTGTTAAATGTGTAAGGACGTTGGTATGTATACCATTGCCTCTTCTGGTCTTTTTAGGTGAAGGAGGTAATGCAAGAGTTGTCTTTTTGTGATTGACGTCACTCAGTCTAATGTCTTCAAGTTTGATCCATGTCCCAATCCTTTTAACAGAAAATGCAAAATGCAATTTCATGGTAAGGGAGGGAGGACTGATAGAGGTAATGTCATTTAGTCTTTCATTTGCAAAAGAAAAAAAATGGAGGCCCAGGAAATTTTGGGTTTTCAAATGAGCAATGGTGAAGACTGCCTATGTGCCACCAAGTACCTCAAGGGATTTGCTTTCTTGGTTTGGCGGTTTAGGGTGATGGTTTCATGGGGACCCATTGATTTTTTTTTTAACCTTGTTTACTGTTTCTGCTTTACCCTATGGGTCATTGCACAGAGTCTGAAGTCCTCAAAGTGTTCAAGCAGCCCTCCAAGATTACTAAGCCTATTTAAAGAAGCCTAGTCCTTGTAGTGACCATGCATTGGAGAGCTTAACTGCAAGGCCAGCAGTTCGAAATCACCAGTCCCTCCAAGGGAGAAAATTGAGGCTTTCTATTCCTGTGACAAGTTACAGTTTCAGAAACCCACAGGAGTAGTTCTCCTCTGTCTTATAGGCTTGTTATGAGTCAGAGTAGACAAGATAACTGCATTTGTGAGTTTTGTCAACCTACTTATAGTAGAATCAGGTCTTTAAATAAACATTTCAGTAGTTCTAGAGAAGAGAGTCAGTATTTTTTCTCTTTAAGATTTCATTATTGTTCAATGCTTTACAAAAAAAAAAGCTTATGGCTAAGAAAACTATTCTTAGGGGCCTGTTCCCTCAGGGGCACCTCTAGAATGAGGGCACTAAGATGAAGACAACCTGTCATTTCAGACCCAACTGTTTCCTTCTGTTTAAGTGTATGTCTACTTTTCTCTATATTACTTGCAGCGAAACCTGTAGCTTTCTAGACTCTTAGTTTATTCTGCACCCTCTTCTCTCCCCAGTGCTGTCTGAAGCTGTAGCTTCTATCGCCTTTTGTTCCTGGGGCAGAGTTCTGCTAAAAATTTATCTCCTTCAGGAGAGGAGCCAGTCAAGGTACAGTGCAGCAACGATGAAATATGCAACTTTCCTCTAGTTCTTAAATGGTTCCTCCCTCCACTATCATGATCCCAATTCTACCTTACAAATCCAGCTAGACCAGGGGATGTACAGTGGTACAGATAGGAACTGGAAACACAGGAAATCCAGGACAGATCATCCCTTCAGGTCCAGTGGTGAAAGTTGCGATACCAGAAAGGTGGAGGGGAGGTGGAGTAGACAGGGGGAACTAATTGCAGGGATCTACATATAACTTTCTTTCTGAGGTTCAGACAACAGGGAAGTAGGTGAAGGGACACATTGGACAGTGTATGATACGACAAAATAATGATAATTTATAAATTATTAAGGGCTCATGAAAGAGGGAAAGTGGAGAGGGAGGGGAAATATGAAGAGCTGATATCAAGGGCCTAAGTAGAAGGAGACTGTTTTGAGAATGATGATAGCAACAAGGGTACAAATGTGGTCTGCATACAATTGATGTATGTATTGATCATGGTAAGAGTTGTATGAGCCCCCAATAAAATGATTTAAAAATATGTATATATACATTTATATACCACACAAAAAAAGATTTATCTCCTCAAAACAGCATCTGGACTTTTGTTTTCCTAGCAAGCAGGAGGCCAAGGAGGGCAGTAGTTGTACCAAGGTTGCAAAGCTCACCCAGAGAAGAAACATAGCTCAATGCTTCCACCCATACCAGTTGCTATCAAGTCAATTCCAACATAAGGTGACCCCAGGAATCTTATGGTCAATAGGGTTGTCAATGGTGGAGTTTTCAGAAAGAAAATGCCAGGCCTTTCTTCCAAGGGGCTTCTACATGGACACTAAAGGTCCTCTCTTTGGTTAGGGTGCCTGCACCTTAAGATCTCATACCACTTAGAGACTTCAGATTCTTTAACAATTTCATCCTCCTCTTTCTTTACAGAAATCCACTTAGTTGTGTTTCTTTTTCTCTTGCAGATTTGAGAAGATAAAAATCGCTTTCCTGCTCCGTAATTGCCTAAAAAGCATTTCAAATGGGGTTTAAGGGAAGAGCTTATGCTGTGCATTTATGGGTAGATTGTGAAAGAAATCAAGATTATTTTAAATTGGGTGATAGTTAAAAAAAATGCCTGACGAGAGGGTCTTGTTCCTTAATAAGTTAATTGAAGTGACTAAGTACCCCTCCCCCAAGGAATATCATACGTGCCAGTGGTGCTTGCTTGCTTGCTACGTTTCCTATCTCTTGTCCTTGTCAATCACAAAAACATCAACAACCAAATCCCTGCCACTGACTCCATTCTCACTCCTAGCAACCCCACAGGACAGGGCAGAACTGGCCCTGTGAGTGTCTGGGACTGTAACTCTTCACGGGAGTAGCAAGTCTCATCTTTCTCCTGAGGGAGGGAGGCTGCCTTTGAACTGCAGACCTTGTGGTCAGCAGCCCCAATGCATAACCACCTCAGGCCACCTGGTTGTTGTTGTCAGGTCCTATCCAATCGATTCTGGCTCACAGTAACCGTGTGTACAGCAGAATGAAAAACTGCCCAGTCCCGCGAGATCCTCACAGTGGTTGCTATGTGGGACCCTATTGGTAGAGCCATTTTGTCTCTCATTGGTAGTCTTCCTCTTTTCGGCTGCCCTTCTCCGATATTGAGCACGCTGTCTGCCCCTAGGGACTGATCTCTTCCGATAATACGTCCAAAGTATCAGGAGACAAAATCTCGCCATCTTGGCTTCTCAGGAACATTCTGGCTTTACTTCTTCCAATAGAGAGTTGTTTGTTCTTCTGGGAAAACGCACCATCATTATTCTACACCAACACCATAATTAAGATACATCGGTTTTTCAATAGTTTTCTTATTCATTGTCAATTTTCACAGGCAAATGAGGTGTTTGAAAATGCTGTGTTTTGGGTCATGGGCACCTTAGTCTTCAAAATGACATCTTTGCTCTTCAGCACTTCCAAGTGGCGTCTCATGGCAGACTTTTCCAGTGGAATAAATCATTTGGTTCTTGATTGTTGCTTCCATAAGCATCGATCTAAGCAAGACAAAATCCTTGACATTTTTTATCTTTCCTCCATTTATTAGGATGTTGTCTCTTGGCTTAGTTATGAGCATGTTGGCTATCTTAACATTGAGCTGTAATACATACCGAGGGCTGCATTCCTTAATCTTTATCAGCAAGTGCTTCTGATTTTCCCTGGTTTCAGTAAACAAGACTGTTGTTTGCATTTCCAAGGTTGTTAGTAAGCGTTCCTCCAGTCCTGAAGCCACAATCTTCTTCATGTAATCCAGCTTCGCAGATGATCTGCTCAGTGTACAGATTGTATAAGTATTGCGAAGGGACCCAATACTGGCACACCTCTTCCCTGATTTTAAAGTATACAGTGTTTTCTTGTTCTGATCATATGGCTTTCTTTTGGTTTTATTACAGGTTTGCATGAGCACAATGAATTGTTCTGGAATTTCTGTTCTTAATATTATCCACAGATTGTTTTGATTTACACAATTAAATGCCTTGACATAGTCTATAAAACACAAGGAAAAAGTGCCCAGAAAGCATAGATAGATAAATAAAAATCATAATGAAAAGGTGAAACCTGTAAATAGTTCAAGGGCTGTTTGTTGACCATCCAGTCTAGTCCGGTGGGGTTCCTCACCCTGGCCCCCAAATCTGGAGGGCTTTCCCTCAAGACCTCCCTCAGACCTCCCCCATGATCTCCATGCTCTGCTCTCCCACGCTGCTCTGTTGACACCTATTTTGATCTCTTCTTTTTTAACTTGTGTTTTGTCAATACATTTTTTCTTCCTTCATGTATGATGTTCTTGATGCCATTCTGCTGCACAGCCCATCAGGTTTTCTGTTGTTCATGCTCAAGGTGTCATAGCTGTCCTTGAGCTATTCCTGCAATTTAGGTGGGATATATTCAAAGTCATATTTCAGCCAAAATGGACTTAATTTTCTTCCACATCTACCTGCACTTGCATATGACCAACTGGTTACATGTTCCACAGTTGGTCCCTGGCCTTGTTTTGCTTGCATATATTGAGCGCTCACATCATCTCTTCTCACAGAATAAATCTGATTCCCTCTGGTGAAGTACAGATATTGCTTGTGTTGTTGAAAAAAGGCATTGCAATGAGTAAATAATAAATTCTATGATGGCATCTTCAGCTTTGTTTTGATCTCCTAGGTCCTGTTTTCCAGCTATCCTCTTTTCCCCAAGAAGACCTGATGGTGCAGTGGTTATGCTCTGAGCTGAGATTTGTGAGGTCAGCAGTATGAAACCACCAGTTGCCCTGGGAGAAAGATGAGGGTTTCTACTCCTGTAAATAGCTACAGGCTCAGAAACTAACAAAGGGCAGTTTGACCCTGTCCAATAAGGTCCCTGTAAGTCAGAATCAAACTCGATGGCTTTGAATTTGGTTTGGAGATTCATGGACATGGGCTACTCTTTCATTTATGTAGGTCTATTTTAGTTTTTGGAACTTATATTCTCTAGTTTTCTTTGTATAAGTTGTTTGTATCTCTAGGTAGGTTTATTTATAAGTATTTCATTTTTTGTGGCCTACTGCAAATTGTATTGTTTTCTTGATTTATTTTTCAGAGCTTTCTTTGTTAATATGTGTGGATTCAATTGATTAATGTATGTTAATCTTGTGCCCTACCACACTGTTGTATCTTTAGATTATTTCTAACAATTTTGGGAATTGTTACATATAATTCTACATGGTAAACCATATCATTTGTTAATAGTGAGAATTTCACTGCTTCTTTGCCAAACTAGATCCCTTTAATTTCTTTTTGTTTGATTGCCCCATCTAAGACTTTTAGCACAAAGTTCCGCAAGAGTGGTTGTTAAGGGACATCCTTGTCTGGTTTCCATTTGAAAGGGGAATGTTTTCAGTTTCTCCTCCCTGAGCAAAGACACAGGAATGAGACTATGATAAGTGTCTTATGGAGAGTATTTGTTTTCAGCCCTTCCTTGATCTCCGAGACATGTGAAAACATTTTGTTTGGAAGAAACCAGCACAGAAATGAACTGGAACCCTAGGAGGTATACTTGTTAACTTACCATTGTATTTCTGGTTGGAGCAATTCCATTTTTAATACACTCATTTTACATGTTGTTGTGAATGTAACAATGGCTCATGCTGGTTTTGCCAATGAGAACTGGGAGATGTGGAGGTAGAAGACCCATTGATCTGTTTTCCAGCCATGTCCAATAATTCTGCCTTGCTTTCTGTCCCCACTCAATGCAGCTAGCATATGTCTGCATTTCTCCTGTGCCACTACTGACGAAATAATAGATTTCTTCACCCAGATGTATTAAACTGTTGAATGGTTAATGTACAATCAAATTAATGCCTAAGTCAAATTCCCTTTAACTTGAGAGTTACAGAGACTGCTGTTTTGAGTCAAGAGATGTATAATAACAAACTTGGTCTTGCTAAGTCATGAGTCAGTCTGTGTGTCCTGGCTTTTGGTGGTAATTTCGTATCTTGATAGGCTGGGTTTTGGGTGAAGGGTCTCCAGCAGGATAATGGGTTGCACAAGATCAGAAGTTGGCAACCATCAGATGCTCCTTGAGAGAAAGATGAAGATCTCTATTCTTGTAAAGATTTACAATATCAGAAACCCAGAGGCAATTCTATTCTGTCTACTCAGTTGCTTGACAGCAGTCAGTTTGGTTTTTGGTTGGCTTGTTTGGTATAGGGGACTAGCTACACTGATTTTAGGGTAGAGTCTGCTACATCTGCTACTCATCTTAGAGTGAGAGCTGGCCATCCTGGAAAGACCAATTGTGTCATTTAGGGTAGATTTTGGGCCAGGAGATTTCAGGTAACACAGAGTCAGAGTTCAACCACTGAAGTAGTCAATCAGTCCGTCAGTCATGCCTACATTTTGAAGTCCCAAGGAAAACTGTGATTACTCAATCTTGGCTGAGCTCTCTGGACATTGTCTGCATATTGTCACACCTGAATGCTAGGAAGGGAGCACATGTTTAAGACAAGTGAATTCTTTGTATTCTTCTGAGCCCTCTCTACAAATAGCTTCCCTTGGGTACTTTAATCTGTATTCTTTTTCTGTAATAAAATGTAACTGTGGGTGCAGCAAGTCTTGCTAGAAGAACTAGTTCTTAAACATAATAATGGTTCTGGGAAGCCTACCACTATGCACTGCCACACACATCCAACTTGCACTTGGAATCAGGAGTGTGTCCTCACAATTTTGCGGTATGGTTAATTCTCAGTCAAAGCTCATGCAGAATTAGTCACCAGATAATGGATGTTCAAGCCATGTGCCAGTAAATTTAAGGCCAAAGCAGCAGAAATTGCCAGTTGAGAAAGCCGGCTGACAGTGTGTGTGAGTGGAGAATAGAATGGAGTCATAAAGAGCAACAGAAATGAAAGGCCAGGAGATGAGCGAGTGACGCAGAGAGAAAGTCTGCTTGAAAAGGATTTGTGAGAACCTTTTATTAGTCAGTCTTCTAACAGCTGCTAGAGAGAGCAAGGAAGTTGGACAGAGATGGTTTGTGCAATCAGAAACACTGTCTCCCTGAGGGATAATGCAGACAGTTTTTTATGAGTAAAAAAGAAAGAAAGAAAGGGCACAGATTTAGTCTGGGTTCTCTAGGAGCAAAGTCAGTGAGACATATTTAGAAATATAGAGAGTGAGATTTACTTCAAAAATATAGTTCACAGAATTGTGGGGGCCGTCTAGTCTCAAATCCATGAGACTAGTGGCAGACTGGAGACTCTGATGACTTTTCGGGGTTGGTGATTCTAAATTTTGCAGGGCAGGTGGCAGGCAGGAGGCTTCTGCGAACTTTGCAGTACATTCCAAGATCTAGAAGTCAGGTCAGGAAAACATGACTGATGTCTCTGAGAGTAAAGCAAACATGTTGATATGGAGTCTCTAGAGAAGCAAAAATGCATGATGTTTATATGTGCATGTATACAGAAAGATATATATATATATATAAGCACACATATGATACACACACACACACACACACACACACATATATATATATATATATATATATATATATATATAAAACCAATCAAGAAGTAGCTTGCACAGTTATAGAAATCAGGTTCAAGTTTGTGAGTCAAATGGCAGGCTGGAGGCCTCTTCTAACCTGTGTAGCTGCCTGGGCTGATGAAACAGGAAGCAGGAAGATGAACCAGGAAGACTACAGGCTGGTGGAGGCAGAGAGGAAAGAATCCACAGTCAGCAGTCTGTTGATGACTCCTGGGATAAGCATGGAGGTCCTATATGACAGGAGGTCCACAGTCTGGATGCAGGATGCAGATCCTGCAGAAGAAATGAGCTAGCTTCCCCATAGTATCTATTGATACTGAGTCGAAAACACCCCAACTGAACCTCCCCTCTATTGTTTGCAAGGCTGTGAACAGATGAAAGAAGTAGCACAAGTTGGCATAAAACCTAATGATAACACCAAGCACTGTCCACAAATGCGTTTTGAAAAGGAACCCTAATCAAAGTTTGCCCCTTTTAGCTAAAAAATGTTGCTGTTGTTGGGTACCGTGGACGTGGTTCCCGCCCCTAGTGACCTTGAGTGCAACAGAAGGAGACAGTGCCTAGGCCTGCGACGTCCTTACAAGTATTCCCCTGTTTAAGCCCTTTATTGTAGCCACTGTGTCAGTCCATCTCCTTAAGGGCGTTTCCTTTTTTTTCTCTGTCCTTCTGCTTTACCAAGCATGAGGTCCTTCTCCAGGAACTGGCCTCTCCTGGCAACATGTCCAAAGTATGTAAGACAAGGTCTCTCAGTCTCTGCCTCTAAGGATAGGTGGATAGAAAAGGAAGATCATAATGGAACATGGAAAGTTAGAAGTGTGCAATGAGCATTTTCTGTTTTTAAATCATTTTACTGGGGCCTCAGACAACCCTTATCATAATCCATCCATCCATCCATTGTGTCAAGTACATTTGTACATTTGTTGCCATCATTTTCAAAACATTTTCTTTCTACTTGAACCCTTGGTATCAGCTTCTCATTTCCCCCCTCCCTCCCTTATGAATCCTTGATAATTTATAAATTGTTATTTTTTCATGTCTTGTACTTACAGACGTCTTCCTTCATCCACTTTTTGTTGTCCATCTCCCAGGGAGAAGGTGATACGTGGATCATTGTGATTGGTTCCCCTTTTCTCTCCCTCCTCCCCTGACTTTTCCCTTAACCCTCCTAGTATTGCTACTCTCATTATTGGTCCTGAGGGGTTTATCTGTCCTGGATTCCCTGTGTATCCGTTCCTATCTCTATCAGTGTGCACTCTCTGATCTAGCAGGATTTGTAAGGTAGAATTGGGATTATGATAATGGAGGGGTGGGAGGGAAGCATGAAAGAACTAGAGGAAAGTTGCATGTTTCCCGGGTGCTCTACTGCACCTGACTGAGCATTTTCTAAGTAAGGAATGTGCTACCCTGAAGACAAACAAGTTTCTGGTGCCTTTTACTGGTGCCAAGAACCAAGATCTGTATGAACATTTCTTCCAACTCATTCGCTTTTAATCACCAATATCCCAGAGTCTCTTCTGATGTTCAATGATGTCTTTCTCCAGTGTTTTGGGAGTAAGAGGACCATGCCTGCTGGAGTTACATCATCTGGCGTCAATTTATGAGGAGGTGGAGCCTGTCAACCAGGTTGCAACCCAAACCCTGGCATTTTCAATCGCCTCATATGCATGTGAAAGTTGGCCATTGGGTAAAGAAGATCAAAGAAGAATCAATGCCTTTGAAGTGTGGTGCTGGAGAAGAATATTGAACATGCCATGGACTGCCAAAAGGACAAAAAAAAATCTCTCTTGAAAGAAATATAATCATCATGCTCCTTAGAAGCAAGGATGGGAGACTTCATCGCAGGTACATTAGACAAGTTTTCAAGTGGCTGCTTTGTGAAGCAGAGGGCCAGTGACAAAGGGGTAGGCGCTCAGTGAGATGACTTAACCACGGAGGCTGCAACGATCGTTTCACGCATAGGGACAATTGGAGGATCCTGCAGGAGCAGGCAGTGCGCCATGCTGTTGTGCTCAGGGTTGCTATTGGTCCGAAGGGACATGGATGGCATCTCGCAACAACACTCACTTGTTACTTCACGTAAGTGGCAACAACGACATGTTACTTCAACTCTAATCCAGTTGGGGATCGTGCCAGAGACTTTCCCCCCACTGTTCTGTCCTTCATCGAAAGCATTGCATTAAAGTCTCCTAGTGTTATTGCACCGTTATCTATTTTATTTCTTCAATTCCATGGAAGTGTGACACATGCATTTTGAGGCTCTTTCTTTGGGTGCATAGATATCTATGATGGTTATGTCCTCATCTTCAACTGACCCTTGGATTATTATATAATGCTCTTCCTTGCCTCCTATTCGGGTGCTTATCCTGAAAGTTATTTTGTAGAAATTGATATTTTCTGATTGCCATTGATTTTTACCCCCGTTCTCTGATTTCCAGTCACTTATGGTCTTTGTGTCTTTATGTCTCTTTTAGATACCTTACAGAATAAAATAATATGGAATTGTTTCAATGTGACTATATGACTGAATCCATTAAATATCTCTGTTAAGCATGTGCTTTATTAAAGGCCAAAGATAACCAAACACCATGTTTGATTCCAACCCATGAGAATATGGAAAAGGGAGACAGATCGGTACGTCCTTTGTCTTTAAGACACCCCCTAGCGTAGCCTACATGAATTTTCTCTCAAAGGTTTGACCACACCGGACCACACCCAGCTGCATTTCTGTCTCAGAAATGGAGTCATTCTTCAAAGGGACCTTATTTTTAGTTTAAAATTCACTCTGGAAGATGGAAGCACAGATACATGAGGTGGGGCGACAAAATCAACAATCCTTATTGTGATCACGTATTTCCCTGTACTGTTTTAGGCTTCCAGTGCTTCCTTAGAGACTGGCACTTGGAGAAGCAGCTGCCTTGCTTCTTGCCCTTGGGCTGGTAAGAAAGTGGCTTGGGTAATTCCACAATCAATCTTCTACAAAGATAGCATCTCCTTATTTGTCTTGCATCATTGGCAACTCTCCAAGACTGTGATAGAAGGAATGATTTCTCAGGGTTTTTTTTTTCTTTCATTAAAAAAAAAAAAAAAGAACACTACTGATCCCATTCCTCTCTCTAACAGAAACTTGGACCCAGAGTCATTAATAACTTTTACACATTTGGTGGCCACAAATCTAAGACCAGAGCAAGGTCTCTTAACAATCGCCCTGAAGCTCTTTTCTCCACAGAAGTTTCCCTTGCCTTTTAGCATGCACTGTGTTTTACCAAAAGGCTTATGCATGCCCTGCTTCTCAAGTATACACTTGATCTCAGCATTCCTGTTATTTATACAATCGCCATAGAAACTGTAAAATAAAAATTCATTTCTACATAGAGTTTCTTCTAGGCTAAAGTGGTGGGAAGATGTGTAAAAGAGAAACACTATTTTAATGGTCACTACTGGCATAGAACATCCCTTTAAAAATCTGATTGCATTCAATAAGCAGTTGTCAGCATACCAATAGAAAAACACAAGTTTTAGAACAGAGAAACCCTGAATATTTTCTGTATTCGACCCATTAAACTCCAGATATGATTTTTCATGTCTCAAGAATAGATTGATATTTTTATCTGGCAAATATTTAGCTATAATAGCAAAAATATTTTGATTAGAGTTCTGGCTTTTGGTTTCTTCCAAATAGAATTTATTTAAAATAGCTTTTTGATCAGGTGGCTTTAGAGGAGATTTATCAGTAATATACTTATTAGTGTGAGTTCCAAAGGCCATTCAATGGGGCTGAGTCCTGGTGGCGTAGTGGTTGAGTGTGGCACTGCGGCCAACTGGGTAGGTGGTTCAAATCCAGCAGCAGCTCTCCAAGAGCAAGGCTGGGTCTCCTACTCCCACCAGAGGGCAGTGATAACCCCAAAACAAAACCAACCAACCAACCAAACAAACAAACAAAAGGTCCAATGAAAACTATGGCTTCTGAGGAGATCTGTTGGCAAGTTCAATTAGAGACAGAGAGGTAAGCTCAGAAAGTTATGGAGACTGTTTTTGATGCAGTCAATTTAGTGCACATTTTGGGGGACACAATTCAGTTCATGGCAATGACAATGCAGCTGCTCATTCTTTGAGGGTAGCAAAGATTTTACTATGAGAATTTCTTTGGGAATTACTACTCATTCATCCTAAAACCCTGCTCTTCCCCCCCAGAAGTCTTTTGTTTGTTCCCCAAACTCAAAAAACACTTAAAAGCAACACAGTGTGAGTCCTGTGAGGGTATCACAGGAGCCTTGGTGGTGCAATGGGATAAGTAAAGTTAGCAATTTAAACCCACCTGTTACTCTGTGAAAGGAAGATGAGGCCAAGTGCTCCCCAAAGAATACAGTTTTGGAAACCCCAGGGAGAAGTTCTACTCTGTCCTACAGGGTCAGTATGAGCCCCCCAAAACTTGATGACGGTGGGTTTAGTTGCTTGTTTTTAGGATGCAAAAGCTGTAGTTTTGAAGTGGTGTAAGTGGAAGGGCCCAGACTTTTTTGGAAAAGGCTTAGAGAGATGTATATAGTATATAGTCCTAGATAGAAGATTCGGCAGATGAATAAGTGGCCATCTAGCTAAGAAGCAAGCCAACATGGAAAAAGCACAACAGCCTGTATGACCACAAGGTGTCAAAGGGATCCGGTATCAAGCATCAAAGATCTAAAACCTATATCATTATAAATGAGGGGGAGTTCAGACTGGGGACCCAAAGCCCATCAATAAGTGAAGCGAAAGCCTCTTACAGAGGGGTTGTAGCAAGGAGATGAGCCAGTCTAGGTGCTGTGTAGTAGCAATGAAACGTTCTCAAATGCTTTTTCCTACAGACCATTAGTATCCCAATTCTGCCAGACAGATTTGGCTAGACCAGGGGATGCACATTGGAGTCGAAAATGTGGAAATTTAGGATAGATAATCCCTGGAGACTAGTGGGGATTGGTGACACTGGGAGGGTGGAGAGATGGTGGAGTAGAAAGGGGGAACAAATTTCTCAGATCTACATGTGACCTCCTCTTTGGGGTGTGGTCAACGGGGGAGAGGGGTGAGTGACGTGACACATTAGACCATGTAAGCTATGAAGAGGTAATAATAATTTGTAAATTACTGGAAATTCATGGGGGAGAAGAAGGGAGAAGGGGAGTTGGAATTAAAAAAATAAAGAACTAGAGGAAAGAGGGGAAGAGGAGCTTATGTTGGAGGGGTTCAAGTAGATAATGTAGATGAATGTGGCAACATGTGTATAAATATGCTTAATACGAATGATGTATTAAATGTTGTAAGAGCCCCCAATAAAATCTATATTAAAAATGGAAAAAACTAAAAAAAAGATTTGGCAGAAACAATGACTTCACATTTTGATATTTTTGTTTAAGAAACATTTCTGATTTTGTAGCAATATGTTTTTTAATGTAACCTCACAGACTACAACATGTGTGAACCTTCAAAATATAATATTAAGTTAAAGAAGCCAGCTATAACAGGTTATGATGTATATAATCCCATGTATGTAGAATATCCAGAATACATCAATTCATCACTCATTGACTGGTTGGGGATTCAGAGGTCAGGTAATATTATGAAAATCAGTGTTGTTGAAAAGGGAGGATGACCACATTAGGGTCACAAAATTGCGTCTGACTACATTATTACGTAAGTGCCACATTACTTCAGTACCCAAGGGTCAAACCACACAACCAGCAATAGTCTTGCCTCATATCTTGGTATTCATTACCATCAGATGTATGCTGTTAATATGCAATATAGTCAGTCCACTGATTTTGTTCTTTATTTTTTATTACTGTTGTAAATGTGGGATGTTGGATGAGATAATTGATACATGAAGAGTGTTATAAGTGAATCCATCGAGCTGGAAAGTAGATTCTTAGGTTTTAGGGGACAGGGAAGGGAACAATGTGGAGGAATGAGAAAGATGTTCAGGAACTATATAGTGGTGGTGGCGGTATCGTAATTACATGACTTTATGTCAACTTGAAGATTTATGAAAGTATAGGCTGGACCATGATGCTTCAGGGGACAGACAGTGCTGGAGACATAGTGTGGGAATAGTGTATGGTCTGGTCTCATCACACTGGGGCGAGGCACTGAGGGCATGCAGCAGAGTAGCTGGTGGAACAGACTGATGAAACTCCTGGGGAATACCAAAAATAGACATGAGAGACAGAGTTTCACACCCCATCAAACTTGACTGGAAAACATTCCTAAAGGCCAACAAAATACATAATATTAAGTTAAAGAAGCCAGATATAACAGGTTATAATATATATGGCAGTCATGGACTTGATGTCAATTTAATGATTGGAATGTAGGGGTAGAGTCTAGCCTGTTAATCTGGAGATAGCCAGGAAGACTTCTGTGTGGGCATGATTTTCTCCTGAGAATTCTGGGACATCTCATGGTATTTCCCAATTGGAGAAGTGAGACTTGACTTACTCTCTCTTGCAGACGAACTACTGACAAGATGACATGACAGCATGCTGATCGATCCTGATTCCTGGAGACTGGAGGAACTGGAGGAGAAGTCACATGGACTTGTCCTGATGGGACCAGATGGGGCCGGAGAAGCCACAGAGAGAACCCTGCCAGCACCAAGATGCTTCCACCCCAGTTGGATATACAAGATTTTGCACCCAATAGACCATGATTGTCCTGGTGTCATTGCATGTGCTTTGTAAGTTGGAAGGAGACTTTATAGACTGGTATTGGACATGTGAGCTAATATCGGATTTATGACCTTGGACTGGGCTGGGGTGGAATGCTTTCTTAATGTTCTATTCCTCTTGTATATAAACCTTTCCCTTATATCCATATGTGTGCTTATGAATTTGTTTCTCCAGCCTTCCTGGACTCACACAGTGTATATAATCCCATTTATATAGCATATCCAGAATACATCCACTCATCGTTTATTGACTGGTTTGGGATTCAAAGGTCAGGCAACATTATGAAAGTCAGTGTTATGTGAAAAGGGAGGAAGGTATGGCTTTCTCATAAGGAGGATCCTGTGTTAGCCAGGTTTGACTAAAGCCCTTATTTATAAAATATACTAAAACCCTCTGACAGGTACATTTTAAGTGGCTGAACTTTAGGGCATGTGAATTATATCTCAATATAACTATTATTGGGGAGGAAAAAATATAACTATTATTTTTTAAGCATAATATACAAACACAATTGGTATACTTTTCCAGAATACCCCAATTGCTGTCAAAGCAGTGTGTATAGTAATTCCTGCTGGGAAGTCATTCCTACCATGACCAGATTTTTGGTTCAGATACTGTCAATGTATACATAGATGCTGTCATCCTTTCCTATTCTGTTCCAAGGAGTCTTGGTGGCCCTCAAGGTAGGGTGTTGGACTGCTAACCACCAGGTCAGTGCCTCAAACCCACCAGCTGCTCTGAGGGAGAAAGATGGCCTGTCTGAAAGATTTATAGTTTCTGGAACTCTATTTGAGGTCTCTTTGATGGCAGTGAGTATGACAATTGTAGAAATACTATTAGTTAGCTTCTCCCTGAGCCCCATCCCACACCACACCAGGAAGATGGGGCATGAAGTTACTTACACAAAAAAAATTCCCTCGTTTTCTTTCTTTTTTTTTTTTTTTGCATCACTGCCCTCTGGTGTTTGTGGGAGCTACGCAGTGCTGCTCCTGAGCGCAGCTGCTGGATTTGAACCACCAAGCCTGAGACCACAGTCCCGCACTCAACCACTTACGCCTTACGCCACTGGGGCTCAGCCCTTCCCTCATTTTCTATATCACCTTCTTCTGCCCTCATGAGAGCTGAGCAACTTTTAATCTTGAATAGTCTCACTTGAAAATTGTGAGCTTCTAGGTTGAAATTACCAGTCTATCAGAATGTGTTGGCATGATGAGTCCTGGCAGTTCAAAGAGTGGGGAACTTGAATCATCACTGCTCTAAGTGTGGCAAGGTCACTCAGCCTTGTGGCAGTGTCTACTGAATTGACTCAAGAGCAAAGCTGATACTATATATAGAAATTCTTGGGGGGAGGCCCAGGTAGTATGACAGGGGTCAGACCAAATCCAAGACTATAAATTGTAGCCAACTTGGGGCAGGCGGGGAAGATGGTGATGTGTAGAGAGGGAATGGGGTACTCACCCACTCAAAGGGAACATATTGTTTATATCTCCACAAGGAAAGAGGGACCAAACTTCAACCCGGTATTCCAGGATGTGAATGGAGTGTGACAGCATGGAGCAGGGAGCCAGTGGAGGGGTCTGAGCACCCAATCCTAGTCCTGGACAGCCAGCAAACCCTCCAGGGGAGTTTGCTTTGGAGGATAGCACTGACGCTGCAATTTGGGGAGTGAGACATGCCTGACA
>PVJH01018619.1:0-44726 GCA_004026705.1 Nesogale talazaci | reverse complement strand
GCTCCTGGCAGTGCGACGGGCTGCCCGACTGCTTCGACAAGAGCGACGAGAAGGAGTGCCGTGAGTGATTCCGCCTCCTCTGGGGCCCGGGGTGGGGGTGTGGTGGTAGTGTGTGTGGGTGGGTGGCGGGGGAGGCCCTCGTCCAACTCAGAGCCTGCAAACCTTGCTTGCTGCATCCTGGGGGTTGGGGTGCTGCTGTGGTCTCAGGACATTGTTTCAGGAAGGTGTCTGCTGCTGTAGCCATTGCTGGTGATAGAGCCCTGGTTTTGGAAGCCTGTTGTCCTGGCCATGGTGGGACACACTTTGCACCAGAGGGAGCTGAGTTCTCAGCCCGCAGGTCACAAGTCTGATATTTGACCCCAAAACTGCCTGACCCCAACATCCAGGTGTTCTGGACTGCTTTGTGAGCTGTAGCATTCTGCTCACCACCGTCTGTCTCCCAGGGTGTGGCCCTGACCCAGTTTGCATGTTGCTATGATGTGGGAGACTCTTGCCACAGGTATTCCAAATGCCAGCAGGGCCACCCATGGCGGACAAGGACCAAGCAGGACAGACTAGGAAGACAAGCTGAGCCACCTTCTTCTGGGAGTCAGCCAGTGGAAGCCAGGTGCATTACAGGAGACACCTATCCCAGGCAGTGCTGGGGGAGCCCCTCCGTGGAAGGCACAGACAATCTGCCATGACCATGGTCAGTCTGAGCACAGACATAGTTGAGAGAAGGGCAGCTTTTCGTCCTGTTGGGCGTGGGGCTGACGGGACATGAGGCCACAAGTCCACCGTGGAGTGGGTGTCCCTCCGCATCTGACCTGGGTCTTCACTCCAACATCAGGGTCATCTGGGGGTCCTTGTGAGCCTCCCCACCCCTCCTCTGTCATTTATGCATGAGATGTGGGTGGTGATCACTCATGAGAAAGCCCTCCCCCCTCCCCCAGGGTCACCTTGGCAAAGACTCCTATGCCCATCCTGCAGAGGTTGATTGCTCTCAAGCCCAGCATTCACCTCTATAGGGTGGGGTCAAGCTCTATGGCTATTGAACAGTACCCTTGCAGGTGAGAGACACAAAGACAACCCGTGGGTGTCTGCCTGAGGCCATGCAGCTGGGCTCCGGGCTCTTGGTGCTCTTTCTGTGGCCTCTCTGGCAGGAGGCATAATGTGTTCTGGCTCTGAACCTGCCCTTTCTCTGTCAGCCAGCGAAGGAAATGGGGGTGGACAGGATAATGGCCTGAACTTGTAACACGGCTCTGGCCCGTGACTTTCTGTGACTCACAGGAAAGAGCGTGGGTTTGGAGCCAGCTCTGGAGCCAGCGCGCGCTCACTCCTGACAGCAGTCCTCACAGCATCACCTCCTCGGCACCTGGCCCCTGTGGCCAGAGAAGGTGGTCCTGCCTCAGAGGCGGACCGCTTCCATGGGGCTTCCCTGCGGCCTTCTAGAAACATGTCAGCAGTTGTTTGCCCACAGAGGGGATCCTACTGCCATCCAGGGATGTCGTATTCCTGAAGTCCATGGTGTTAGTCCGGGTAGACTAGAGAAACAAATCCATAGACACGCATATGGATATAAGGGTACGGTTTATATATAAGAGGAATAGGACATTAAGAAAGCATCCCAACCCAGTCCAGTTCAAAGTCATAAGTCCCATATGCCCGATACCAGTCTATAATGGCTCGTTCCGACTCATGAAGTCACAGGCCAGTGGGTACAGAGTCCTGGCGCCGGCAGGGGTCCCCTCATGGCTCCTAATTTTCAGGGCTCAGGGTCCATCCACGGCATCCAGTGGTGGTAGAAGCAACTCAGCACTAGCAGGCGTCTCCACATGGCTTCTCCAGCTTCAGAGGTCTGGTTCCATCAGGGTAAGACTGTGTGGCTTCTCTGGCGTATCCTGCTCCTGGGACGCTGCCATCTTGTCTTCTCCATAGTTTGTTGTCTCGGAGACTCACTCCCAACAACTGGGGAGATGACCTCTCATCTCCACCAGGAAATAACTCTAGATTTTCCAGAAATCTCAGGAGAAAGCCATGCCCACACGGAGGCCTCATTGGCTACTCAATGGCTATCTCCCGATTAACAGGCCAGACTCCACCCCTACTTCTCAATCAGAAATTAACATAAGCTCATGACCGCCACATTCATTCATCTTCTGTTCTTCAGAGAGGTTTAGGGGGAAAAAATATCTGGGGGGCGGGGAGTTAAGTTTTCTTTGGGTGGGAATGTTTGACGGTGTGTGTTGTATGCAACTTTTCCGAATGGACCACTCTACCTCCTGCATTTTTGTCTCTTCTTTTCATCCTAAGCAAGTGGTATGCCTCCTTCAGGAGCCTTGGTGGCACAGTGACTGACTGGCTGCTGATGGCAACCTTCAGAACCACTAGCCACTGCTAGGGAGAAAGCCACGGTTCTCTCTGTAAGTCACAGAAACCCACAGGGGCAGACCAGGGTTGCTATGAGTTGAAATTGCCTCCGAGGCAGTGAGAGGAGCCCTGGCGTCCCAGTGGTGACCTGTCGGGCTGCTTACGGCGGGAGAAAGAGGAGACTTCCTACTCCTGTAAGAAGGAACCGTTTGGGGAACCCACAGGGGCTGTTTGAGATGAGTGGGAATGGAGCCCGGGCAGTGAGTGATGACTGATCTTCCGTGCCCTCTGCCAACCCAGTTCCATGATTTCACAATCCATTCTCAGACTCACGCAGGGGGTCAGAAAGAGGGAAGAAAAATGGCGTGTGGGCCGTGCCTCGAACCGTTTGGTTTGGTTTAGAACATTCTTATCTTGGCTCTTTGCCCATCTTTTCAATTCCTCCTTACCCCCCTCCCCCCCAACCCATGCCCTCCCTTAACTCCCAAGTGTGATAGAGATCTGATTGACATTTTTTGGTCTTTTGATTAAAACATAATTTAAAAACCATATACACAAACAGGCTTTTAAAAAACCCAACCCTTTTTCCTTGCCTTCTTTCCCCCACATTAAAGTATAAAAACAGAAGAACACTGGAAAGTTTAGACAATGGAGGGGAAGGAAAAACGTCTCTCTTCTGTAACCAATTCTACTCTTCTTTCATTTTTTGACATATCCCCTTCTGTTCTCGGAGTTGAGCGTGTAAGCTGAGATGACAGATCGTCTGTGTGTATTGCGAACCTTCCCGCAGGGGAAGTTCCCAGAATTCTGTAAATTTTAACTCTTTCAGAGGATCAGATGAGAATTCCTTAACCTCCTGGTGCCTCCCATCTCCTCCTGCCACAAAATTGTGAGGTTTTTCACTCACAAAGAAAGCACCAGCACAGGGCCTCGGTGCAGCAAGTCGCTTATAGATATTAACTGTTACTGACTGGTTTGCACCAACTGCCTAATACAGCTATCATCATGGGGATGAATGACCAAGGAATCTATATTTTTCTACTTTATGTTAGAGGCACTTATTCATAGTTGTTTTGTGAGGCTGTCTTTGACCGACTCACTCACTCATCGTGACCCTATGGATAGAACTGTCTTTCTGGGTTTCCAAAGCTATAAATTATTATGGGAGCAGAAAGTCTGAGCTCTCTCTCTCAGAGCAGTTATTGGTTTCGAACTGCTGACCCAACTCATGACCCACTATGCCAGCAGATCCTTTTGTTTCTTTCAGTAGATTCACCCACTGTGAATCTCACTGCCTTCCCCTGTGGAGTGTTTACATCTCCTTTGCCTTTTTACTTTTAATCAAGATGCTTAAGATCAGTTAGGTTTCCAGAAGACAGAAATACGTGATGGTTTGAGCCACCAAGAAGGGAGAGCTGGGTCTTGAGTGACCCACTCGTCCCTCTTTTGAAGGGCACTCAAGAGGCAGCAGGGGGGTGAGTTTCACCAACCAGAGGAAGGGAGGCAGTCCTCTGTGTCTTTGCCCAAACCCTTTCTCTGATGGCCTTAAACAACTGGAGACTTAAGGAGCCCATAGTGAGGGCAGCTGATGTTTTCATCGCAGGGTGGCGATGGCTGCAAGTCCTCCAGGAAGCTGTAGCTCTTAGAGAAGAGAATGCTCTCCTTTTCCAGAGGGCAAGAGAAGGGCTGGGGAGGTGGAGTATGAGGTGGTTTCCACAGTACAGGAAAGAGTTTCAAAGACAGGAAGAATTGTTTAAATTACAAAGAAAATGTGACCTCCTCATTGTGGGCAGGAAGGAGAAAAACAGAGAACTCCCTCAGTGTGCCCGTGTCATACCAGACCCACCGTGGGGTCTGGTATGGCCATGGGCAGCATGCTGGCCTTTTTACATGGAGGCTTTTTTCCAAGTTGTCATAAACACAGGCATATAATTTTATGTTTTGATGCCCCCCCCCATATAGCAAGCATATTCACATTTCCCCAGATTTCTCTTTATAATTGTTAATGCCAAGATTACAGTCAGTTAAATGGATACAGTATCATTTGATTACTAATTCTGGGCATCTCTGTTCCTTTCAGCATCTCACTCTTTGAAAGATTGCTCACTTTTGTGAACAGTCTTTCATAGTGGGTTATACCGTGAGCTGCTAACGGAAAGTTCAGTAGTTGGAACCCACCAGTCACCTAGAGGACCTACAAGGTCCATGGGCATCAGCATCAACCCAGTGGCAGTGGATTTGGGTGTGTACCTGAGGGTGAGGACATCTTTTCCCGGGCTGTGAGGGATTGTCTCAGGGTGCACAGAAGTGGGTCGAAGGGCCTGGGGTCCTTGATACCACCTGCTCAGTGGGATTTCAAAAGGGTTGCCCCAGTTTGCTCTCTTCCCTGGCCACTCGCAAGAATCCTAGCTTTCTTGGTGCTCTGACGGCATCGGCAGGTTAGTGATACTTTACAGTATCCAGTCAGAACACTCGTTCAAATTATGTGGGCATTGAGGTTGGATGTATTTCCACACCTCCACTGACTGGTTGTGCTTCCTGTATGCGGAAGTACCCATGACTAACTCTCTAACGAGACTTTTCCAGTGGCCAGTATGTTGTCCCACCTTGTAAAATTGGGAGAACGACCTCCGCAGAGGTTTCCAAGGAGGATGTTCCTTTCGGAAACATTTGGATGCATTTCTCTTCCTATTTCCTGGAATGCCTTAAGTCATCATTTCTCTCCAGGTCTATCTGAGGGGACTGACCCTGGGGCTGCAGCAACAGGCCTGGCGTGACAATTGTGGAGGCGGCGCAGGACCGGGCAGTGCTCGCTTCCGTTGTCTGTGCATCGGGCCCCTCTGAGCTGCTGCTGGCCAGCTGAGGACATCCGTCTAACAGCAACAGTACCCAAGGGCCCTTCACCTCGTTTGTGTAACCTGGAAGCAGAGTACAACGGGATTTTCCCGTGAAACACACACACACACACACACACACGAGTACACGTGCACACGGACGTAGCCGTATATTTCAGGAACCTGAGCATGCTCTAGGAGAGCTGTGACGATGGCCAGAGCAGGGGCTGCACTCACTGGGGGTTCTCTCTGAGGCAGCCCTCTAACCCAGGCTTTATCAGCTGCTGGATGAACACAAGCTTTATGAGGAAGTAACGATTGTCCTCTCTAGTAAACCAGAAAGTCATCCTGCATAGCCCTCCACGCCAGGGGCTTTGCCTTTCTGTGCTTGTCTTCGTCTGTGTGACCCTTCGACATTGTTCTTGGCTGTTGTGGAGTTGGCCCCTGACTCCTGTAGACGCTGTGCTGGTCAGGAGGGAGCGGAGCGCTGCTATCCCCAGGGTCTTCGTCGGCTGACTGAAATGGGGTGCCAGACTTTTCTTCCTCCTTAGTCTGTATCAGGAAACTCTGTGGACATCTGATCAGCATCATAGCAGCGTGCAGACCCTGCGGTGCAGGATGGGCGGTTGGTTGCCCAGAGTGAGTTTCACTGGCCAGGAACAGAGCCCATTCAGCCACGTGGAAGGCTAGACTTCTATCAAACCACATTGTACTAACCTCTTTATGTCAGTGTAACTCTATCCAGACCTGTGCATCTATGGATATAAACCCATAAAGCATCTGTAAGGTTTTTATGTAAATGACTTTTTAAATGGCTTTTAGTCCGATGAGCTGCTGAAATGCTTTCCTAGAGGAGCGGGCACTTTAATCACTGTGATTCACTGTCATTAAGGGATAGCATCACATGCTGGAACCCACCGGCGAATGGGGGACCCAGCACACTGGCGTCTCCTGAGAGTCTTGCAGTCTTTGCTGCCTTCTCTCTCTGTCTCCAGCAGATCGGGGGCTCATTGTGTGAGAGCTGCATCACAGGTGGATAATTTTCCCCTCGGGAACGTTCTGTTGGTGGATGTCTTCATGGACAGATTTTGAAAGTCTTAGATCCCATGGGTACATGCATGCATGTAAGAAGCAGAGTGGGGATAAATTGTAGAACCGTGTCAAATGACACAATTGCCATGAATTCCAAATCTGGCAGCCCAGAAAAAGTAGGTACGAAGAATAGGAGTGGAAGTTTTTGCTTTGTTGGTTTTATACTTTCCACTTCTTTCTGGGGCACACCTTCTAATTGCTCTGGAGCCATGGCCAAAGGACATAAAACAGGGTTTTGGGAGCATGTTTGGAATACTGATCAAAAAGAAATATTAAAGGGAATAAAATCTAGGACAGAAGTTATTTAGAGCTCATACTTGTCTCTTTTGTACTGTCTTCCTGATCTTCAGCCTCTAGGTGGTGCCACATGTAATGTTTTCTTTTAAACCTGGGCCTTTAGGGCAAGCCAGCTGAAAAATAAAGCTAGATTCAAAGTCCCTGTTCCTGCTCAGACTTTAGAGAGTCCTTCAGCATTTCCCCTCTGCCCCTCATGCCTCACATGTGAAACATTCTTGGAAACCAGGAGGACAAAATTGGCTCTTGGAGACGTGTAAGAAAGGCGTGGCATGCCATCTGATTCCCCTGGGACTTCACAAGGGGAAGGAAAATCACGCTTGGGATCAGCTCCAGGTCCAGTCCTGCGAGGCAGGGGTCAGAAATGCCCACCCTTCACCACCACCCCTTCTTTATTAATTCTAACCCCAGCCATCCCTGCCCTAGCACTTCCCTAGGTTCTAGAACCCATTACCCTGGCCACATAGAACTCACAACACTGACAATGAGAGTTTTGCTAGGAAAAGTACAGTTCAGACTCAGAAATGCTCAGGATCCAGTTCTTTGCCACTTCTCAGTCATATCTCTCAGCCATGTGGCCCTTTGGTCTCTGTCCTGTTAGGATGCGTCATAAAGAAACAAGACCCCCCCAAACTCAATGCCATCAAGCCCATTCTCACACATCGAGACCATATAGGTCAGGGTAGCAGAGCCCTTGTGGGTTTGGGAAACTAGCTATTTATGAGGGTACAAAGCCCTGTCTTTCTCCTGAGGTGGGCGGGTGGTCTCCAGCTGTGACTTTGAGGTTAGCAGTGGGGCATGTAATCACTCCACGCACAGGGCTCCTCCAGTCCCTTTACAGAGAGTTCTTTTCACACTGCTGAAAAATGCCCCCAAGCGAGTCCATTCCACCTTAAGGAAGCCTCAGCCTGAAGGCTGTCAGAGCTAGCTTCCTGGGTGGCTGATGAGGTGGCTGGAGGAAGCGCATTCAGCGAGCTGGCCTCCTAGGTGAAGACACTCGGCTTAACTGCTCTGTAGACTCTTAAGTCAACTTCTCTCTGTGGTGACCCCCAGCCACAGCATTATTTTTGTTGCTACTTCATAACTGCAATTTTACTACTGTTATGAATTGTCATGTCAGTATCTGATAGGCAGGATATATTTTCATTGTTACAAATTGAACATAATTAAGGGATAGTGATTAATCACCAAAACAGTGTATCATTTCATTGTGAAATATTTATTTCTAATGACAAATAAATGAAATTTTGTCTTGAAGCAAGGTGTAGCATGGGTATGAGCATATCTGCATGGGGGCAGACCACCTGGAGATGGGTAGAGGAGTGGCATCTTAGGCAAACCCTGTGAAGGGGTCTTTTGATCCCCAAAGTGGGTGCGACCCACAGGTTGAGAACCACTGTTGTAAATGGTACTGTATCTGGTGCTGTCCCTTCTCTGATATTACCGCCCTCTCTCTCCTGGCTCCAGGAGGTTTAGTGGGCAGGAATTTTAGGGTACAAAAGATGGTTTCCACTGTGGCTCCTCCTTGATTACCACTCCCCACCCTAGAGTTCCACCCATCTTCTTTGGATGGCCCTGCCCTACAACAGCTTCGGAAGAGGACATGGAACAAAGGATATCGATGCTGATGCCAAATAGATCTTGACTGAAAGCAGAGGATATCGGAAAGATGTTTACTTGTGTTTTGTTGACTCTGTGTGGATCATAACAAACTATGGATAACCTTGAGAAGAATGGGAGTTCCAGAACACTTCCTTGGGCTCAAGCAGCACTTACACGTGAACCAAGAGGCAGTTGTGAGAACAGAGCAAGGGAAATGCTGCCTGGTTTAAAATTAGGAAAGGTGTGTAACAGGGTTGTATCCTCTCATCATCCTTGTTCAGTCTCTATGCTGAGCAAATCATCAGAGAAGCTGGATCATATGAAGAAGAATGTGGCACCAGGGTTGAAATAAGGTTTATTAACCACCTTGCTCCCTGAGAGTGAGGAGAGCTTCCCGATGAAGATCCAGGATCGTAGCTTTCAGTATGGATTATGACTCAATGTAAGAAAGGCCAAAGACCTCACACCTGGACCAGTAGGTAAACATCGTGATAAATGGAGAAAAGATTAAAGTTGTGAAGGATTTCGTCTTGCTTGGATTCCCAACCAGTGCTTATGGAAGCAGCTGTCAAGCGATCAAAAGACATGTTGCATTAGGTAAATCTGCTGCACAAGGCCCCTTTAGGGTATCGAAAAGCAAGGATGTTATTTTGAGAATTAAGGGGTAATGACCCAAGATGTCTTTCAGGTGGCTCCTATGCATGTGAAAGTTAGACATTGAATAAGGAAGACGGGTGCATTTGAATTACGGTGCTGGAGAAGCATATTGAAAGTACCAGGGACTGCTGAGAAGACCTACCTACTGTCTTGGACAAGGACGGCGAGAGTGCTCGTTAAGAGGCAAGGATGACAAGACTTCATCTTGCATACTTTGGACATGTGGTCAGGGGAGATCAGCCCCTGAGAGGGACATCATGCTTGATAAAGTAAGGGGCAGCAAAAAAGAGGCAAGCCCACGGGGAGATGAGTAGACACAGTGGTTTCCAGCATAGGAGTGAGTGAGGATGGCTCAGAGGCAGGCAGTTACTGTCTTCCTTTTGTGCATAAGGTGGCTGGCATGGGTTGGATCCAATTTGTTGGCACCCAGCAATCCAGCATAGGCGTCAAGTGCTTTATTCAAGCACCTCTTATTGGCAAGCTATTCAGACACCTCACATTTGCATAGTCCTACCCAGATGCTTGGTAGGAATCACAAAGACCAAAGCTTGAAGAGCCCTTTCCTGTAACTAACTCATTGCCCCACAGGGGGTGCCGTCTTTTCTTAGAGAGGAGGAGGTGGACAAGGATGTGTTGTGTGGGGCCTGGGGAGGTGGTGCATTGTGGGATGGTGCTAGCGTTGAGAAGACCCTGATGCTACGGACCCCAGTACGGAGCCTGGCCGCTAACTGACAAGTTGGCCAGCCTCAGCCTGGCCTCTGTCTTGCTTGGGCAAATGTGATAAAGTCCTTTAGCACCTGTGCCTAGTGCCCATAGACATCTAGTCCCAAGGCTCCCACTTTTCCGCCATCGGAAGCCCTGTTGTCAATGTCACGGTTCAGCTGTTTCCCACGTGTATGGCCAAGGGTCAGAATCCTCTGATGTTGGACTAGATTGGGATGCAGTCCGAGGCTTGAGTTGTGCAGAAATCGGAGCGGGCACAACACTCTCCACCCACGGGTCTTTTGTTGGAATGCTCGCTACACAGGAGGGGTGGCCACACCATGACCGTGTTTGGAATGACCGCACGCCTCCTGTGTCCACTCCGTTCGAGTCATCTGGACTTCGGGGAGCCCGCCTCAGCCCACTGGGTGTGGGCCCTTCTTTATGAACTGCACATGCTTCAGGGTTTTTCTGGAAGAGGCGTGCTCCCATGGAGTTGCTCCTGGTGAATGGCCTGGGGATGTGAAGGAGGGGCTTGCCCTCTCACTGCTTAGCTCTGACAGGCCGGTGAGCCCACCGGCCTTCCGAAGGAGTTGAGCCTCAGAAAACAAACCTGGCTCTTACGCCCACCGAGCGAGGATGTGGGTGATTGGGCGGTCTGTGCTGAGAATAGCATTTCCTCCCAAGCCCTCCTCCTCTGGGAGCGATTGGAGGCTGTGTGGACGGCTTGCTTCTTTTCTGGTTTCCTTATGCCGTTGCTTTCCGCATTTGTTTTTCAACTTATTTTGCAATTTCTGGCATGCCCCTACTTCATGTATTTTCTTTCATTTCATATGTGAAACAGTAAATCCTGTGGTTAGGATGGGGCAGGGAGAAGCAGCTTGGGGAAGTGTTACCAATGAGGCTGTGGGGGCCACTGACTCTAATTTCAAGGGGAGCTGGGGTTGGGGGTGGGAAGCAGTTAACATCAGCAGCAACTCAAGGCTGACTCCCACACAGCAAAGATCAGACACAACCTCCTCCCTCCAATTCTGACTCCAGCCGCACCTCCCACTTTAGGCTCCACATCTCTGCTGGATTTGATAACTCACTGTAGTGGCCACATGTTACCCAAGTGGACAAGGTGCATGAGGGAAATGTCACAGGCTATGCACATTTCAGGGTCCGGAAACACTCAGGGTAGAGCTTTGCCATCAGGACAACCTCTCTTCAGCTGGAAGCCCAGATGGGCCTTTCTATAGCCTCAGCCTGGCCTCTGTCTTGCTTGGGCAAATGTGATAAAGTCCTTTAGCACCTGTGCCTAGTGCCCATAGACATCCAGTCCCAAGGCTCCCACTTTTCCCCCTATGGGTCAGCACACCCTTGTAACCTTTTGCTCTGTGGACCAGAAGCCCTGCTGTATGTACAGTCTGTTAGTCTCCTGGTTCTGCCACAGCCAGGTCTCTGCTGTTGCTTTTCATAGCCTTGCACCGTGTCCTGTGTTACAGTCCATGAGCTAAAGTTCTCTCTCTGTCTCTGTCCCTCCCTCCTTCTCTCTCCCTGTTTCCTGGGTCAAAGATCATCTCAGCCCCGGGACCTTGGGTCCACAGGACATGCTCCCTTCCTGCCTCTTCTTGGTGGTAGTAACATCCCCCTTTCTGTCACTAGGATGGTTCACTTCAGGCCTCGCAAGATGGCAAAACATTGTTACGTTTCCATGTACCTTATCTGCATGGTCCCACCCCCACAGGATTCCATGCACCTTATTTGCATAGTTAGTCAACTGTCCAGTCCTGTTGGTGAGCCCTGTGCACCATTCAGTCATTTGGTGAACCCTACACGATCATGATTATAAAGGTCATAGAAGCACCATCAGTTGCAGTGAGGCAGGGGGGTGGGAAGAATACCGTGCTGTTTCTGTCCCCAGCCACCCTTGATGGTCTCTGAGACCTTGAACACCATCTAATCCTTATATCTGTGCTCTTCTCTACCATGAAGCAATAACAGCACCTGCTGCAGAGGTGAAGACTCCCATATTTATTTAGCAGTACATCGAGGCCACCAACACACTGACCATAAACAATAAGCACTGTTTCCTGGTGCAAACAAGGCTAAAATCGACTCTGCTGACTGCAGGACATTGTTGTCAACATGTAGCGAAACTTGGAGGCAGGCACCTGGTCAAGGTGGCAGTACGTGCTGACTGATAAAACTCCCTCAAACCCAAGGACACCATCGCCTTCCTAGACAATCCTGCCCCAGCCCACTCATCCTCCCCTTGCCCTAGACCATGCTCTCCACTCACCCACATCCTCTCTTCACCTCCGTTGAAGAGTTGCAGTTAGTGAAATCCATTTCTTTCCTGGGTTAATATCTTCTCCTGACCCAAGAGAGTCCTGCACACAGTCACTTATGAAACTTCCTTTAGCTCAGGGCTCCAGAGAGTGAGTCTGGCGCCCAAGCTGGTGCAGGAGGGAAAGAAACAAATATTTGAGCATCTGAGATGTGCCGGGCAGTCTGGTCTCTGGAGGACACGAAAAGATACCTTTTCTGTGCTGGTCTGAGAACCTCCACTATCAAGGAACTATAGGTGGGCCCACCCGCTCAGAGCTCTGAGCATGGGACACTCAAATGGATTTTGATCATGGCTCTGGGCTTCATCCTGGGAATTTTCTTCTCTCCGTTTGCCTAGGCCCTTCCGTCTTCACTACACTGGCCTCGCACCAGCACGGGCCCCGGCCCCCATGTTTTACACCCAGAACTTGCAGACATCACAGCCTTTGTGTCTCTCCTCTCACCCCAGTAGCCTCGTGGTGTCTCATGACCCTAGGGAGGAAAGATTTCCCTGTAGGTGTTAGTAGAAGTCCCCGGAAGACTTCTGAGGAGGGTGGCCCTTAGAAAGACCGAGTGGCCGGAAGCTCTCTCAGAGTCCACACTGAGTAGGTGCAGTAGCCCGAGACAAGCCGCCAGCTCAGGATGGGGTGGTTTAAAGTCAGTGTCCAAGGGTTATGGGTGCTGCTGGGCATCCCCTGGGCATGTGTCTCCCCGCTCTAGAGAGCGTTGCGTCCAAAGCCTGGCGCTGGCCATGGTTGTGAGCAGTCATCAAGCTGGCCCCTGACTCAGGGCCAGTGAATAAACCGTGCCTGGCAGGCACTGCACCCTCCCCAAGAGCTGCTGCAGATTGGACCAATCTGATTGAGCTGTGCGGCTGTCCATTGACTGGGTGTTCAGAAGGAGCTCGCCAGGCCTCGTGTTCTGGTCTGTCATTCTCTGACATCTCTCCTGGAAGCTGTCAGCAGCAGGGCCACCACACAGCCTCCCTGAACGGGAACTCTCAGCTGACCCTATCACATCCTTCACTAGGGGACCTTGAGGTGATGTGAAAGAGAAAATGAACCCTTTTGAGAAATGACGAAACGAAGTCGGCTGCCCGTAGCCTTCCTTTTATCACCTGGAGTCTCAAGTGCTTCTTCCAGGGGGAATGGAGGGATTGTGCCTCACAGCTCGGAAACCTTCCTTGTCCCTGTCCACCTTGGGGATGAGGAGGGCCCTTGGGCCAAGCCTACTGCCTCTTGCCTTGCCCAGAACCTTCAGCAGTCAGATGGATGCTCCCAGCTGCGTGATGATGATGAAAAAGTGAATCGCTTCCCAGTGTTTATAAGTGGAGAGTTTGCTCTAATGACTCTGGCTTTCTTCACAGATGGCTCATCCCAATACACCTGCCCTCACAGGGAACCCTGATTCACGTGTTCTGTTGAGCATGTCACCGTCCTGCGCATCCGCGGCCCAAGCCTGTGGATGGGATTCTCAGTCAGACGTTTGACCACATTTCCTGGGCTCCTGACATTGAGTTCCCTCTTCCGCTCAACTGTGTAGGAAAACGTGTTGTGTGTCAGAGGAGCCGGCCACTAACACATCATCACAGGTCTGGTAGGTGCCATTGTGCAGCGATTTTAAATACAGATTATAGCAAAGTCATAGAAAATATGAGAGATAGAAATAGTGGAGTCCAATACATTTCATGGTAGCATGTTCACTTCCCGGACAGCCATAGTCTCAACAGCCAGGTTCACGCACAATGTGGGCAGGAAGCTGGTATCCAGGTTGGGGAGAGAGAGCCCCTTTATTGCTGACCAAGGCTTATAAACCTTTTGGGGACGTGGAAGCCTCCTAAGTACAGGTAAGCACACACCTCACAAGACACAGGAGGGGGTTGCCCTATAGGTTATATAGCAATGAGGGGAACCATCTGGTGACATACACACAATAGAAAAGGGAGGTGCTGGGGTCCAACGTGTGACAAGATGGGTTGGACCCCCGATTCATGATGGTGGCCTAACCTTGATTGTCCTTGGGCTGGACACTTGATTTAGTCAAAGCTTTCATGAGAAGTAACCCATGGTCCCAACAGCAGGGAGCGAGCCTTTCTCTTTGTGGGAAAGACAATGGCATCTGGATGGCTGGCCCCTTTAGGGTGAATATCTCTAAGCATCTCACTTCCCACCAAGTGCTGGCAAACAGCTTCTAGTATTTGGTGAATACTTTGGAGGAGATAGAGTTGTGGAAAAGTCTTATATTGATTGATCCCACAGTTGTGGGACTATGAATTCTGGCCTTCTGAGCCACATTTTTGTTGTTCCCACCAAATGATTTGGGTGGCTCCATGTGGTTCAGGTATAAGAACCTCCGACATGCAGATCGGTCAGCTTTACCGTTCCTCTGAGTATAAAATGAGCTGTCTCAGAAGTAGGAAACTTGGGTTTTTCATGGCCATTAGGAAAGAAGACCCACATCATGGACCCTGAGAAACTTGGGCTCTAAACCTTCAGTATGGCGACACCAGAGACGTGGGAGAGAGGGGAGGCAGAAGAACCAAGAACCAGAGGATGCGTCAGGATTGGGCTTTCTGGCCAGTGGGAGTGCATTAAAGCAGGGAACTCACTTCCAGAGTGGAACGCCCTTTGATTATTTTTCTGCAGTGTTCAGGAGTTTTGTAACAATTTCTGGAGCAAGGTATAGAGGCCAGGGGGCCCCAAGGTTGAGGAGTCAAGGACCAGAGAGAGTAGCAGCTTTGGGTTGAGAAGAGGCCTAGCACACTAAAGAACTGTACCCTTAACATTTCTTATCTCGAAATGCAGCTGGTTAACTTTCCCAAACAACCCCATAATTGTTAACACAGTCTAGGTGTTCTGTGTACCTGTTGTAATGGGTTATCTGGCCCAGCAGAGAAGCCGGGAGTTCGTTAGGAGGGAAGGTTGTGTGGTGTCAGGATTGCAAAGGAAGGAAGGGGGTGGACTTCCACTTCATAGGAACTGGCCAGGAGCTGAGGCTGACTCTCCACTTCAGATGTGAAGTTGAAGGAGGACGGATTCTGTTCCCAGACCCTCTTTCTTATACAGGCTGTTGTGGTTTAATTGTTAGAGCTTTCTGCCAAAGAGAGTGGTCTGACTTGTTCTTGATAGAAACGGTGATCCAATAAAATGCAGCACTTTTCCTGATTCGTTGCATATGAGGGTCCAACCTTTGGTGTGGTACTTTTCCAAACAGATGTGTGCAGCCATGCGTTCAAGTCTTCAGCAGGAGCCCTGCTTTGGAGGCTGGAGGTGGGACACTGAGCAGGATGGGCGGGCCCTGGCTCAGTGCCACACTCCCTGGTGTGACTGCACGTGGCACTGTTCATGCGTGAGCTCTGTGAGCTGGGATGGGGTTGCTGGGCAGGTGACTTCGCCAACGTTTCCTCTTAAATCCTGTGAAATCTTTGTGAGGATGAGCTGAGCTGAAATCTTTAAAACCTGACAAACAGCAGCTTGAAACATATTCAGACCCAATAAGAGTGAGCTGTGCTTTTCCCACGCCTTCCTGGGATCCTTGGTTTCTTGGTCTGTGAAATGGGAGCGGGTGTGAGCAGGAGAATGTGAGAGACTCAGAGATGAAGGTGATGGTGTCTGGCACGAAGCAAACACTCCCTGCTGGTCCTGCTGTGCCTCTTTCTCAGAGATGCCATGTGTTCCGAGAGTTTGCATCTCTGGTGTGGCCGGGTCATATTGAAAATGTGTTCAGGTCAGCAGAGGATGTGTTAAACTTGCCATCTCCACTCTTCCAAACCATTTTCTGAAGCCAGGACCAGGGAACCCCGGAACTCCTGTTGTGAGGAGTGTAGAATAGGGCAGGGCTGGAGGGGCACCCACGTTCACTGTGGAGCCCCTGAGCATCTGTAGACCCCTGTCCACTCCCCAAGAAAGTGAGAAGCTGGGGTTCCTGGTGCCCTGGTCTGTGGCACTGTGGCAGGAAAGATGAGAGGTGAATGATCTCTATTGAGATAGGGCTTCCTGGCTGGTGCAGATGGTTAATGAGCTCAATTGCTAGGCTGTAAGATTGGAGTTCGAGTCCACCTCGAGGCTTCTAGAAACCTGATGATGCTGATGACCATTGTAAGCGTGGAGTGTGGCTCTGCAGGGACGTGGGAGGGGTCACTGTGTGTTGGAATACACACAGCAGCCATGGGGTTGGTTGCCTGGACTGCAGTACAAGGTGCAGGGTAGGGAGGAATTTGTCCGACTTAGTCTAGAGAAGAGGGCCTCTTTCCTTCTGGAATCTTCACAGCCTCCTGGTTCTCTGGTTGTCTCAGAAGTCCCACTTGTTTAGTTTGTTTCATTTGAGCACCCCCCGCCCCCGCCTTTCCTTGCTGGCACCATCTGTTGCCTTGCTGGGGGAGATCAGGACTGGAGGTGCCTCCTATATCCCATAGCCCCTGCCAATGAGCGCCCCCGGGCCCTCCCAGGTGATGGCAGTCACTGTCTGGGTACTGCCTCCACTTTCTTGGACACGCTCCATTTAAATGTCAATACTGTCGTCACCAGCCCAGAAGCTCGTGGCACAAAGTCATCCTAGACTCATCCCCTAAATCAACTCTTTTGCACAAATATCAGCTTCACTCCATCTTGCCAGCTCTCCGCACCACTTCCGGAGAGAGCTGTGATTATCAGAGCTGCATGCTGCTTTTTCCCAGCTGCAAGGGGAGAATCTTAATGAACCAGCCTCCAGCCGGGGCGGGGAGCACCAGAGCCGTGTTCCGAATTTCTGGAATGAGTGTGGCTGAGTCTCTGGGTCCCTGTCATTCAGACACGCGCTCTCATTGCCAGGAATTGGCTGCAATTGCAAGATGTAGTCAGTGGTAACAGGCTCGGTAATTGCTAATAAAATTTAAATGGCTGCAAAAATCACAGAACATCAAAAAAATTATTATTTTTTTTTCCCCTGGCACAGCCAGTCCAGTCTTCCTGAGCCCAGCGGGCTGTGCGTGTGCAGTCCTTTTTCTCTGGATATTTCGTATGCAGACATGCACGTTCACCCGCGACACTGCACTTGCAGTGGCCTAACGACTGGGGAGGGGGTGGGGGTGGAGGGAACCCAGCCAGGCAGATGAGAAAATAATAATTAAAAAGCGAGGATGTGGTGCATTGGGATCACCTGGACTGTGTGGGGATGGGGGGGTCCTGAGTGTGCAGAGTGGGGGACGATGGGGGAACAAATCTCAGCAGGCAAAGGGTGGCAGCGCACTCCTTTTAAGAAGGCACCCCAACAGCTGGGCGGTGCAAAGTTCACATCCGACCACTCAAAGGAGGGTTGGTGGTCAAAGTCACCATGGAATAGAGATCTGGGATTTTGTCTGGCTCGGCCTCCCCGTCAGTGCTGGTGGAGGCAGCTGTCAAGAGATCCAAAGAGGTAGGTAAAGCTGTTGCCCAAGACCCTGTGAGAGTATTGAAAGGCAAGGAGGTTACTGTGAAGACTGTGTTCTGTTGACCCCAGTCGTGGTACTTTCGATGTGGGAGGTGGACATGGACTGGAGACGGAAGAAGGTGCCGATGTGCTTGAGGGGTGGAGCTGGAGAAGCCGCTTCAGAGTGTCATGGACGGACACATCTGGCTTGGAAGAAGTAAGGCCAGAGTGGTCCTTAGAGGCAAGGATGGCAAGTTCATCTTCCATGCTGTGGACACGAGGACAGGAGAGACCAGTCCCTGGAGAAGGAAATCGTGTTCCGCAAAGCAGAGAGGCAGCGAAGGAGGGGAGCCCCTCGGGGAGAAGGACTGGCACCATGGCTACAAGGGGCTCAGACCTTTGTGAGGCTGGCACGGGATGGGGCAGTGGCTCATTCTGTGGTCCTTCGGGTTGCTCTGGGTCAGTACCCACTCACTGGTACTGAACGCCAGCAGCCTGCCTTGAGGAAACCCAGGAAGCCTGAGTGGACACAGCTCTACTGTGCAGCCCAGGCCCTCGCCGGGAGCTGGGGCGAACACACAGGCAGTGAGTTTGACTCGGGGCCTTTCTGCTCTTTGACGTGGTGGCAGCCTGCCCTGTGCCAATACTCGGGAGCCTTCGTGCTGTTTCTGCTTGTTGTTGTTTGTTCCCCTTTGTGTTTTGTATGATTTTCTTTATAGGGCAAGAACTTTAAAATCACTCAAGAACCTTAAATGTGTTTTTCCAAACACGTGAAATCACTGTGATCTGAAATAATACCCTTCGGATGTGTTCAGTGTGACTTCAGAGCCACACGTTCGCACTGGAAGAGCCGCCTGTGGCTTGTGAGTCGCAGTTTGCCGACCCCCGACCTCAGGGTATGAATGGCAGGGCAGGTTTGGAGGGAGATGGATAGGTGCTAACAATGAGGACGAGAAGAAAATGCTCTGAGATGGGTGGCAGTCGTGATTGCGCAAGTTTTTAAATGTAATTGAATGGTTACATTGCACGATATGTCGGGGGTAAAAAAAAAAAGATTAAGGGGAATGGTGATTCACTGGTTAAGCATCTAACTCAATGGTTCTCAAGCTGTGGGTCATGACCCCTTTGAGGGGGGGGCCAAACAACCCTTTCACAGGGGTCGCCCGTTTCATAACAGTAGAAAATTACAGTTAGGAAGTAGCAACGAAAATAGTTTTATGGTTGTGAGTCGCCACAACATGAGGGATTGTGTTCAAGGGCCGTGGCCCTGGGAAAGTTGAGAACCACTGCTCTAACTGCTGAGTGAGAAGCTCGAGGCTGTGTGCGTCCATAAAGCTGCGGAAACCCCTGAAGCAGCATTGCCCTGTCCTTGGCTGGCTTTGAGTTGGAATCCACCTGATGGCTGGCGAGTTTGAGCTTTTGTGTAGAATACTCTCAGAGTCCTCTTGGATGGTATCAGGAATGCCTGTGGCCCAGAGGGCAGCAGTGGTTGGAGGAGAGAATCCCTGGCTTGAAGGGAGGGGAGCTGTTTTTTCTACAAAAATTGAGGCTCCCTATGGCTGCACCAGAAGTCCTGTCACCATCACCACCACTCCCTGCCTGTACCCACCCATCCCCGAAATATATGCTTAGCATGTCGTGCAATTCAAGATGGCACCGGGATGGCCTTTCTCCCCACACCACACTCTCACGGGATCTGAAAAGCAAATTCCAGATGTTATTGTTAGAGCCAAATGCCCCGAGATACAACCAGATTTTCACCCATCAGACATAACTGGAGTCAAGACGGTCTGTAGGAACTGTGCATTTCATTTCTTTTTTTTGGGGGGGGAGGCACCATTGCCCTCTGGTGGGAGTAGGAGGCTCAGCCTTGCTCCTGGAGAGCTGCTGCTAGATTTGAACTGCCAACCCAGTGGGCCGCAGTCCTGCACACAACCACTAAGTCAACGGAACTCAGCCCTGCATTTCATTTCTATACAGAACCAGGGACTGGTACACGCGGATGACATCTTTCCAAAAGGGTGAAGACACTGGGAGATTTGCAAAAGTTACAGGCAACAGAGGCAACCACTAGTACATGCACAATCCTACAACAGTGGTGGTCTACGAGTAGTGCTGGGAGAGACACACAGGCTGATAGGTGTGGGAGGGGCACCCTCCGATACATACAAATTTGGCAGAGGATCTTTGTGTATGTGTAGTTGCCTTTGCTGCAAATATGTCCGTGACGATGGTGGTGCAGCTAAGGAGAAAGTTATGAAACTCTTTGCAACATACCTGCGGACCTTGAGGGAACCAGTCACTGGACCATGGTCTCTAGTCCTTTGGCTTACCACAGTTCACAGAGACACTCCTCCTCATCGACCTTCGTGGCGGAGGTCTTAAAAGTGCCTGAGCAGCCAGCTGTGTAAGGTGGAACTATTGCTATCTCCTCAAGGAAAGAAGAGTCAAATTTGAAAGACACCGGAAAACAATTAGTTCAGTGGATTAAAGGGCTGTGGGAACATCAGTTTTCACGGCCCTGAAACCAGAAGCACAAGATGGTGTCTGGCTACCAGCCCAGCTGCTCTGACAAGGATCTCATTAGAAGGTCCTGGAGAGAGTGGGAGAAAAAGATCAAACAAAACTGGAGACCAGAGAAGAGATCAGGCTTACTGACTTCTATCAGATGGGTGGGACTGACAAGTGTATTGCTCTTAGTCATCATTCAGGTGGGAAATTGAACTCATCCCCATTTCAGGTGGAAGTGGGGAGGCCTGGTGATGTCCTAGTGATGGGTTGGGAGACTAACTACAAGATTAGCAGTTCGAAACCACCAAGAGAAAGATAAGGGGTTGCTGTTAGAATCAATACAATGTCATTGAGTGTGGTTGTTTTTAAGATCAAAAGGCAGCAAATTCAGAAGTTTAATGGGGGAAAAGAAAGGATGACAGCAGAAAGGGCAAGGAGGAAGCGGGCAAGTGAGAGAACTCTGAGGAGATTGTAGGGGATGAGCCAAAACAAAATGATTATGGATTGTTGAATGTAAAACTGATGATCAGGTCTGTAAACCCTCACCGAATACGCAAGGGAAGTTTTAAAACAAATAAGAATCTACCAGGAACCCCCCAACCCCACAAAGGTTTCAAGAGACCCAATTTCAACTAAGAATGAATTGAAAATTTCTGGGACTGTGAAAAACAGAACCCTGGAACATGCCTCTTCATCTTGCACATCTCTCCCAGCCTCTCCTTGTAGACCAATACTTTTGCAGGATTGTGTATGCGCTATCAATTGCCTCTGTCGCCTATAACTGTTGCAAACCTCCCAGTGCCTAGACTTCTTTGTGTCTCCTGGGGTGGAAATCTGGTTTATCTCAGGACATTTGGCCATAACAATATAACCACCAGGCATTTTTTTTTCAGGCCCCATGTGAGTGCAGTGGGGGAGAAAGGTTTTCCTGTTGCCATCTTGAATTGCATGACATGCTGCACGTATTATTTCAGGGATGGGTGGGTGTAGCCATGGGGTGTCTCAACATCCGAAGGAAGATTGGGGAGAAAGCGGCTGACAAAGGTATTTTAGGGTGTGGTGTTGAGTTGAACTGTCAGTTGAAAGGTCAGTTGAACACCTAATCCCTAGAACCTGTGGATGCCAAATTGGGTGGAAATAGGGTCTTGGTAGATATAATTAGTTGATGAAGACGAGGTCAGACTGGAGGAGGGTGGGCTCTCCTCCAGTATGACAAGTGTCCTTATAAGAAGAGGGAAGTTTGGGGACAGAGGATGTGTCTATAAGCCACAGAGTGCTCAGGATTGCTGGGAACTACCAGAAGTTAGAGAGAGAGACCAGGAACGAGCTTCCTCTAGCGCTGGGCTGGGCAAGCTGCGGCTTGTTCAGTACATGCGTGCGTGTGTGCATGCGTGTATGCGTGCAGCTCAGAAGTAAAATGGACACAACTTTTGAAGGATATTACTCAGATGATGATGATTTTATCTGTGAAAATACATTATGGACCATGAATAAATTTTTTAAAGGGTCATGAGGTGCACAGTGGGCTCTTTGGTCTCAAAAGTTTGCCAATCCCTGATCTGGAGCTTAGCTTTTCCAAATCACCTGACTTACCACCCCCTTTCCAGGAGACAAATGACTCAGTGGCCCCCGACAATTGAACACTTCGTACTTGGGGCTAAAATCCCGGGTGACGTGCAGATTCCTATATCTGCACACACACACACCACCCCCCAAACATTTCAGCACTTCCCAGGGGGGCAGTATGGATGGCCCACTTTGGGACACTCAGCAGCAGAACCTTTGAACCCAAGGAGAATACAGCCCTGTTAGTTGAAGCCTCCAGGTCTGCCCGCTTTATTTCAGCAGCCCCCTCAAAAACCAACCCAACTGCGCTGGGCATTTTGGCAAACGGGACGCTGTGGCTGGATCTCGCCTGTCGCAGTGCATTCGGTCCTCTTCCTGTGCATTCAGGGAGAGGACCGAGTGCACAGTCCACATGGCTCCTCCTCTGCCTGTGCTGCCCCCTGCTCTGTGCCTTGTTTCTTGTGCGCTCTTTGCGTGCCTGCTCCAGTGCTCAAGCCTTGTACTCGCCTGGAGGCCGAGGTCCCAACCGCCAGGCAGGGGATCTGCCAGGAAGCGGAGGGAGCAGATGGTCTCCATGGGGAGCAGGCCCAGCTCTGCCACTTGTGTGCTGATATTAAACGCCAAACCAGAGCTTCCGCGGAGCCAGGCTGGGAGTGGGGAAGGAGAGGCAGCCCCGCTGGCAGGCTGTTCTTGAGATGTGAGTCAGGCTGCAGGAGCTCCAGGGCTGGGGGCTGGGCACTGCATCCGCCTGCCCCCCAGCCCAACTCGGCGTGGGGGGAGGGAGGTGCTGGGAAGCTCTGCTGAGATGGAAATGGAGGTGAAGGGCCCGCTCTCGCTCTGTCTCCCACCTATTGGTTTCTCAGCATGTTGAGGCTTCCGTTCTGATTGAGTCAAGGAAGAGCCTGTCCAGCTGTCCTGATTTTGGTTTGTGTCCTTTTTTTAGCCTCTTTGTTGTGAACGGGGGGAAAGTTACAGAGCAGCTCATCAGTTTCACACTCAACATTTTGTTTCAACACATCCATTGCCATCTTCTTTTATCCCGCTTTCCCCTGGGTTGCCGATTCCAGTCCTCATCCTGCCCTCTATCCTTGGGTAAATGCTGCCACTTACATCTTAAATGGACAGTTGCTCTAACATCATCCACTTTTTTACAATGGGTGGGCTCAGTACCCCACCTGAAGCAGCACTCGGAGGGGTTGTGTGGGAGAGTCACCAGTCTGTATTAGACCTGTCAGCTTGGCCTTTTTAAGGACAGTTTGCCTGGCGGTGCTGTCTGGATAAGGTGGGGCAGCCCATGACGAGGTCAGGGATTCAAACCCAGGAGCAGCAACTTTGCAGAAAGACAAGGCCTCAGAAACCCCGCGGAGACCAGCTGCTCTTCAGAGTGGATGTGCTGGCTGTAGGGTGGGCTGGACTTGGGTGGGGCTGACTTTAGAGATGGCTTGTGGAGCAACAGGTATGACAGGCTTTCCCCTTCCCTGCATTAGGTTGGGTCAGTTGAGGTCCAGAAAGCCAGATGGAGGTAGAGATTCAACAGAGTAATTGGGGTGGGAGGAGGCCAGGGGGAACCTTCAGAAAGGGATACAGGTGTGGTACTTTTGGAAGAAGAGGGAAGGAAGGCGGATTCTTCTGAAATGCATAGTTGCAGATGGAACTTGCCAAGGCAACATGGTGAGGATGAAGGAGAATTTCAGTGTTATCATGAAGGCTGAGCTTGAAGCTGCTAACCAGAATGTTGTCTGCCCCCCACCCTTCCTGCCAAAAAGAAAAAGAAGAGAAAAAACAGCTAAACTTCCTTTGTGTATTCTCTTGAATGGCAACAGCATGGAGCTCACCACCTGGGTCCCTGGGTTCTTCAGTGTTTTCTGAAGTGTGCTTTGGTAGGTCACCTGCACCTGACTCCTCTAAGAATACAGATTTGAGGGCTGTTGACAAACAAGCAGTGAGCCAGAACCTCGGGGCAGGCAGCCCATGGCCTACTTGACCTATGATTACACTAAGGGTCTCATTGAAAGAAGTAGTCACTAAGCACATCTTTGGGTCATTGCTTTGCTAGGTTTCTTGAATGAGAAATACCTCTGTCCTTGGTTTCGCCTCATAAAGAATTCACTCCAAGCCTGGTTTGTAATCCAAGTGCGCCTTTATAAAGGATGGAAGAAGTTTCAGGCATTACAGTAAACTGAACACAATCCAGAGAGGAGAGAGAGAGAGAGAGAGAGAGAGAGAGAGAGAGAGAGAGAGAGAGAGAGAGAGCATGGCATAGCTGCGCAGGACCGAGACCTCTGGGAGAACATGTAAGGGAGCTTCTGACATGTCAGGATCCCTGTTAGGAGACGTGGTCAACGGTACTGGTGTATCCCATTGGTTGACTTCATCTCACCTGGCCTAGATGGGGGCCAACCTAGGTGTACTGCTCACCTATGTGCACCACCCCTTCCTGTCTCAGACCCCAAATTTCTGAGCATGCTCTGTGGACACCCTGGTCTCTGTTCGACCTACCTAACAGGTTCCTCCAATGCATGGAGAGGAAATGTTCATGCGAGCTGCTTCTGATGAGCCCAGGCAGGTAAGGAGCACCACAGCTGGTGCACCAAACTCAAAAGCAAGCATTCTGAAGACAGAGCCAGAGACACTGGATGGCCATGTGATAGGAGACAGTGCTTTGTTTTGTTATTACAATGCTTTCATGGCGGGAAGAGAGGGGAGGCTGCTATCACTGCTCTGCCAGGAGAGAAAAAGACATTATCGGAGAACAAAAATGAAACTCTCCACAAGAGGTGACTGGCCTTTGTAACATCGCAACAGTTAACACCAGTGACATTGTATCCTCGAAGTTGCAGGTGTCTCCGGTCAGGCGGGCAGGTAGGGGGGTAGGGGGAAGAGCTAATGGTATATTGTTCTTCCTTCACTGCTTTTAAGCCTTTGTCATATAGGAGAGCACAAGCTCTGGCACAGGTCTGGCCGAGTTTGTGTTCCATTTCCCCTGCATGTTGTTGACAGGTGTGGTGAGTGAGCTGCTACTTGTAGCCACCCAATTGTCAACAGAATGAAACAGCCTAACCTTGCACCATCCTCATAGATTCGGTTTCAACCTGTTGCTGCAGCCACCATCCCAGACCTTCTCGTTGTGGGCCTTACACTTTTTGGCTGAACCTTTTGGTCACCAAGTATGCTGTCTGGAGTAGTGAGATAATCTGTTGTCAATTTGTGACTTAAGAGTAAAGGGGTGGGCTGTAGCCTGTCAATCAGGCTGCAGGTTGATGACTTCACTTGGAGGTACTAAGGAGTTGAACAGCTCACTGGAGGTGGGACACATGCTCTTTCCCTGAGAGGTTTTCCTGTTGAGAAGACAAATGGAGCTATACTAGAGCCCATTTGCTTAGGGAGCTACATAGAGACCCCTGCCAGTGCTAAGATGTTTCTACTGCCACTGGATCCACAAGAATATCCACCCACTGGCCTGTGATCTTCTTACATTCAGCATCATTATGTGTTGCCTGAGTCTGAAGAGGACTTTATAGATTGGGCTAATACTGAGCTTATGGACTTGACCTGGATTAGACTGGGAGGTTTTCTCAATATTCACGTCCTCTTGTTTATAAGCCTCTTTCTTATTCAGATATGAGTGTCTATGAATTTGTTTTTCTAATATTCTCAGACTAACAGTGTCCTTTTCCATGTTCAGGGACCTAGTGATAACATGTCTGAGAGGTACATGAAGTGAAGTCTTGCCATCCTTGCTTCTAAAGAGCCTGCTGACCGCTCTTCGTCCGAGACAAGATTTGTTTGATCTCTCGGTAGTCTCTGATAGTCTCAGTATTCTTCGAGGGCACCATAATTTAAATGCATCCATGCAGCTCCAGTCTTCCTTAGTCATTGCCAGGTTTTCACATGCATAGAAAGAGGTTGAAAATCCCATGACTTGGGGAGGGTACACCATAGTTTTCAAAGAGACACCTTGACTTTTTAACACTTTAAAGAGGTCTTGTGTGCAGCAGATTTGTCCAATAATAATGAATATGTCAAATGATTTCTTGACTGCCGTGTGCATGAGAATCGACTGAGGAGCCACGTAAAATCAAATCTTTGACAACGTCAGCCTTCTCTCCGTTTATCATGGTATTGTCTGTCTCATGAAGTATGGTGAAAGGATACAACCCTTTCTTGATGGTAAACCCCGCAGTAGCCCCTTCTGCTTGAATAACGGCCTCTTGGTTGGCGAACATGTACCACATCTGCACAGCACAGTATTCCGGAAGTCGATTTCTTCGCAATGTTATCTGTGCTTTGCTGCAATGCACGTGGGTGTGGTTTTGCATGGTCAACAGCAGCCACATCAGCACAAGTCAGCATCTCTGTTTACATCAGGCGTTTAGCGGAGATCCATCTGATGTCAGGAGTGACCGCTCTCATGCCATGCCCTCTTCTGGCTTGAGTTTCTGGCAGTTCCTGTTGGTGTACTGCTGCAAGTCTCCCTGCATGTGATGCTCCTTCACATACGGGACCATTATTGATCAGTGCCTCTGTTTCCTGCTGTGAAATGGGGTTAATGATAGCTCCTCTCTCAGAGAGTTTCTGTTGAACTGTATTGCAGCATATCATGGGATGAGGGCAACGTTTTGCTTTTCCCCCCTAAGTTCTTGATAATTGCTAGACTTTATTAGTAGTAACAGCTGCATTTTCAAATACAGGTAACAACAGGTGGACCTAAGCTATTAAATGAATGAATGAATGAGGAAAGGAAGGAAGGAAGGAAGGAAGGAAGGAAGCTGCTCCCTGAGTCCTAGAAGCACCACTGCATGGTCTAGAACGAAGTGCTTACACTTACCAGCCCCCTGTCACAAAGTAAATGGATCAGCGTTTATTTATTGTGGTACTTTTACTGCCCACCTGATCGTTCCAGTGCCGTCCAGGGGTGGTACGGAAGCACTGGTATAGGCGCTCCTGTGCTCAACAGGGGACTTAGGGCCTTGCTGGGGTCCTGCCTGTGATTTTGTCTCTGCAGTGAGGAGTCACCGACTGTGGATCTTGGAATGCCACCGAGGGAGAGCAGAGGACAGCTGTTTAGTTCAAACCCCTCTTTTTTACAAAAGGACCCATTGGATTTTCCGTCAGCTTTCATTTAAACAGAGGGCTCTATGGTGGCCAGACAAAGGGATTGAACTTCCTGGCACTAGATCACCAAGAAGCCTGTCCTTGACGTTTTTTCATCTTGTTTTTGACACATGTGATTTGAAGACAGCACTATAATTGTCACTTTCCAGAACAGAGCTTTTAGTTCTACACATCGTTGCCTAACAGTTCTCAGAAATGTATTTTTTTCAATGATCTTAAAGCCAAGTTCTGGAACTCTAAGGGAGCCAGCAGGGTGGCTGAGTGGGAATAGTTAGCAGACACACTCAAGTGTGGATAATGATTTCAAATCCTGGTCTCACATACTGCTTGCCTGTGGGGCTGGGTACGCTGGTCTACCTGCATGATGGAGTTCACGTGCAAACAGTTCACGTGCTCTGCTAGGGTCCACCCAAAGGAGGACACACATGGGGGCACCATGAAGTGGAGTCCACTCAGTAGCAATGGTTTCATTTTACTGTGTGTCTGTGTGTATGTGTGTGTGAGTGTGTGTGTAAAAGAGAGTCATGTATAACTCTCTTTTATACATGAGAGTCAGGTATATACTACAGCATGAATTAATCTTGAAAATATACCCAGTGAAATAAGGCAGACACAGGTCAAATAGTGTTGGATCTCACCTCTCTGAAAGGTCTAGAATAGAACACAGTTGGCTAGTGGTGATCAGGCATGGGGAGAGTGGAGGGCTGGGTGTGGGGTGGGGGTGGGGGGTGGTGGACTGAGTGAGCCATTGCTTGATAGGCACTGAGTTTCTCTAGGGGCAGGAACAAAGTTTGAGAAATGAGATAATAGTGACGGTTGCTCAACATTGTGAATGTAAGTTATGTCACTTAAATGTGGTGGACATGACAGGTTGTCTATTATGGCATGTTTTGCTGCATTAGAATCAAATATCAAATATGGGTGGCTTTGTAAGGAGTTGTGCCCCCCTCCCCCCCACCACATGCTAGCAATTGACCACACCCACGGACCAGGCAACAGAAGCGGTTCCAGGAGGGACCACCAGCGCCATGCCCTCCCCTTTGTTCTGCAGAGCTTACTATGGAGGACAGCCTCCACCAGGGTCATCATGCTCTGATGTGAACCAAATTTTGGCAAGTTCCGACAACCCAGAGCCAGTCGTTCAACAGCATATCCCAGGGCCCGGGCCAGGGTTTGTCCCACTTTCTGCATTTCAAAAATATTTTATTTTTCAGCCTGAGAGTACAAAGGCAGATTTGTTTCATCACTTCATTTGCTAATCCTGCCAGATTTCCCCCTCCTACTGAATTCCATCTTCCATTAAAGTCTTATATTTAAATCTGGCCTTTAGGAAAATTACACAGGAGCAGTATCATATTTACCCTATTATGTATAACCACAGAGAACACAAGTAAAATAAAAACAAAATGAACAGCAAGAAGAGCAGCAGTGCCACTATGAGGGAATTCTGGCGGGTCCTGCTATGCCATGTAGCTCAGCAGAGTTCCATTTCTGGGCCTTGACCCTGCATGGGACTTGAGACACAGGATTTTCGTTTTCTGTGTCGCCCTTGCTTTCTTAGTTAACACCCAGCCTCTTGCACGTTCCCAGAGACACTGGTTCTTTATGGGCGGTGGGGGGTGGGCATTAGCAGGCACTCACTTTGCTTGCCACATAGTAGAAGCCTGGAGCAGAAAACACCAGCACCTTCTCCTTGCAAGAAGGTTGGATTATTGCTATAGAAGCATAAAGATAGGTAGATGAGTGCAGGGATGGGTGAGTGGATGCTTGAGTAGATGAGTGGAAGGATGGATAGGCAAGTGGATAGATGTGTAGATGGATGGATGAGTAAATGGCTGGTTGCTGAGTGGATGGATGGATGGATGGGCAAACAATGAAGATAGAGAGCTCACATTACTATACCCACACCCCTTCCAGAAATCCTTTCTTTCCTCCTTCCCTCTTTTCCTCTCTAGCGTAGGTATACATCATCTGTCTCTACTGCTGTAGACAAGCGGATGCTGTCAAAAGCCCTCAGTCTAATTTCCCTAGCAGCATTAGGCACTGTCAGTTCTCCTGGAAAAGGTTTGCAAACCTTTGTGCACTGTCTTGCCCACTCCCAACGAGGTCAGCTTCTGGCACCTGTTACATTCCAGCACATATTTGTCGACTGAATGAATAGTTGCGCTCCTGCAAGACTGTTTATCCGAGAGGGTTTGCAAGGGCTGGGTGGGCAGACCTGCGTGCATGCCTCTGGCCTTCTCACCTTCTTGCTTTCTCAGAGCTGCTTCTCTCTTGCCAGATGGGATTGCTAGGGTGACAAGGGGTCATCTGAAAAATCCCCACAGGCACACACCCACAGCAGTTCCTTTGCCCCATGACGGAGTTCCCTGATTAGCTCCAACAGCCTGCCCTTACACCCTCCCTGTTTGTCTCCCCTGCCCCAGGTCATCTCCGCCAGGGGATCATTTTTCTAAGGGTAAATATTTCTCCCCTTTGCCAGTGAGGGTCCCAAGGGGTGTGACCTCCGGGAGAGCCCTGTCTCTCTCTCTAAGCCTTTGAGTAGGCGGCTATTATCCGCAGCCTCAGTAATTGTATCCTGATATTTTGCTTGGATTTAAGGACCAGAGGCAGGGACTAATGAGTAGCTTTCATCTTCAGGAACAAAGGGCACATGGCAGCTTCAGGCAGCTTCTCCACTTAATTCCAGGCTTTTAGGGATACTCTGTGTGCTTAGCACAGCATGAAGAGGGTGGCAGATGGGGTATTTGGCCTAGAGAAGGCGAGTTCCCCAGCTCCACATGTCCTGCTCAAGCTCCACAGTCCTTTGGGGAGCAGTCGCTGGCCACCTTCTTGTGCTGTCTCAGGTCGTGAAGACTGGAGTTGGGCGTCAGTCCTGTGGTACGATGGACGAATCGCTTCCTTATGTCTCTTAAGTTTCACTACTCTTCTCCTCTCTGCATGGGGCATGAGCCCTGTTTGTACCGAAGATGACTGTTAACTGTTCCAGTGATCCTGAGGCCATCCGTAGCTCTCCATGGCCACCACAGTGTCTTGGCTCTGTGTCATAGTATCAGGACTGCCCACCGGCAGCTGCCCCTCGCCTTTCCCACCGCCCCTTTCATCCAGTAGGGGGCGAGGTGAGCTTTGAAGTAAGATAGATCAAAGACAACGCCGCCTTGTCATGAGGTCCCATCACACTTGGAATCCAGTCCAAGCTTCTGGTCAGGCTGACTAGGGCCCACGTGGGCTGCTGGATGGTCTGCCTGCTGGGGACAAGACTCCGGGCACCGCTCTCCCTCCCTCCCCTTCCTTAGGTGGCTCCTCCTTTCCATCCTCAAGGTGGCAGGCTTCATGGAACCTGAGGGCTCTGACCACAGATGCTTCTCTGCAGCTGTCCTTTTGGTGGGAAACGAAAGTCGACAGTGAGTTGAACAGTGTGTGTTTCATTCACATTTTGTGAATTCTGCCCTCCACAGCACCCAGGAGCCATTCTTTGGAGGGATTATGGGATAGAAAACCTACAAAACCTGCTGTGGACCCTTCTCTCCCTTCATCAATGACCAGGTTTCCTTTGTTGTTTTGGCCACTAGGGATCTCAGAGGAAAGTTTGGGACCTGATGCTAAAAACCCTGGAGTGTTTTACGGAATACTTTTTGCCTCCGTCTCTGCAGTACATCTTGCCTCTTTGTTTCTGCTTGTTTGTTTAATTGATTGTTGTTTTTTAGCTTCCTCCATCAGCGCAGGTGGTTTTCGAGTTGAGATGGAACAAGACCAAACATAGAGAGGCAGAGTGTGACCTTGAGATTTCAAACGACTGACGGCCTGATTCTCCATGCCTCTGTACCTCCTTGCTCCTGCTTCCCACTTCAGAGTTCCTGGGTGGGGAATTCTCGCCTTTCCTAAATTAAGTTTCCAGCCTGCACACATCACACGCAACTGCCACCTGTCTGCCAGCGGATATATGCATGTTGTGCTGCACGTGTACCAGCAGAGCTTTCAGGTTCAGACAGACTAGGAAGAAAGGCTGGTCAACTGCTACCACAAATCTTCCAGGGAAACCCCCATGGATCACACAGGACACACCAGTTGGATCACTGGGTGGATGGTAGGGGGTGGCCAACATTTCATGCCACTGAGCGTGGGCTTGTCCTGAAATGGGGGCTAACTCAATAGCCGCCAACATAGCAAAGCAGGAAAGGTCTGTGGAAACCTGAGTTTCCTACTAAATATTTACAAAGCATGTGTGTGTCTCTATTCTATTCCACCATCTGCTGTGGAAATGAGGCATTTCAGGCTCGTACCTGGCTCTCATGCAAGTGTGGAAAGTTGCTGGGAGGTCGGATATGTCCGAGGGCCCATTCATACTCACAGCAAGATGACAGGCTGTCATCTTGTCCTGTTTCTGGTGACTCCTTCCCCTCCAGTAAGCATGTTTTGAGCAGCAGAAAGATGTTAGGTCTAGCAGGTAGAATAGACGCTCTCTTAGAGCAGCTGCCTTGTATATAAAGCTCATCGTGACCAAGAGAAAAAGCATTTAATGGAAAATGAATGAATCAAACCAGGAGAAACTTTTAATTGCTATGGCAACTGGGTATGTGGCCAATCTCTGTTTGGCTAGATTATGGCATAGTAGTGTGGAATGTCAACTGTTATGTCTCAATTGCTTATTAGCTCATAGAGCTGTCCTGGTTTACATAATAATCTTTATTAGATGAAAGAGATCTATTTTAAAGTGACCCTGACTCAGATTTCATGGTATAAAAACACATTGGGGCTTCAAACAACAGCAGCAACAATAGTGATTATTTTTAATTCTTGTACTACTTCATGGATTATTTTTAATTCTTGTACTGCTTTATATCAATTATTGCATTCCTTTTCCTTAGCAGTTTGTAACGTAGGCTTCATTCCACTGTGTAGATGAAGTCGTGAAGTGTAGGTCAGTTAGGTAGCTTGCCAAATTTCTGATAAGGGATGCAACCAGAATTTGGATCCTGGTCTGTCTGATTTCTAATTCGCCCCCCCCACCCCCCACCTTTTTATTTTCGTAAGCAAGGATCCCTGGTGATATGGCTGCTAAAATACTCAGCTTTGAATCAGAAGTTTGATGGAACAATATCCCTCCGCCTTTACCTGTTGAGGTTTTGGAGTCAAATAGGGCTTGCGGGAGGGTGGCCTATGTCATGTTGGATGTTGAGTAGCCTCCTTGGCCTGTATCCCTTAGATTAAAAGTGGGACAATTTCAATTTTTCCTGAGTCCCGTGATATTTTTAGAAAGTCTCGATTTTTGGAAAGAATGCACGACAAGCTAGGGAATGACGGGAGAATGGGAAGGGAATATACCCCCTCTACCCCGCCTCCGCCCATCATTGGTGTCCCTCTTTACCAGTGTTAAAATCTGGTCAGTTTACCTTCATCGCCATTAGTACCTTCCTCCTCTGGAACATCAGAAGGATCACGGGGGTGGTAACCAGAACAGCCGAGGAGTGTTGAGCTGAGTGTTGAGCTGGGGAGGAATCGGGCAGCTTAAGTACCTTCTTGGAGATCAGATCTTCCATTCCCGAGGTACCCGACTGTCTGAGTTATGGAGCGATACTGGCACAGATACATCTTGGTGGATGGTTTTAGCACACGGAAGTGCGTCCTCTCACAGGATAGGAAATCCCAAGTCAGAATGAATTCGTGGCACCCGTTACAGGGCCACCTTGGTGAAGGCCTTCCCTCACTGTGGCTTCACACTTTAGGATGAAGCCCTTGTCTCCCTGTAGCATTCCCTAGAGGGCTCCATGTGTCTTAGCATCAGTCTTCCTCCATCTAGGGAGTTCCTAGAACAGGGACCAGCATCCATAACCTACACTCTGCTCCAGCCTGTCCACTCAGAGGCCCTCTCCTTTGATGCTTGTACAATGACAGACGTTGCAGTCACACTCCAGGATAAGCCCCCTTCCGTCAGGTGAGGGCTGGGGGAGAGGGGGTTCAGACTGTCCTAGCCCATCCTGAACGCTTTTACAGCTGATTGACTCATCACCTCACGTCTTATCTCAGAGACCCTGCCCCATTACGTCATTACATAAGTGCCAAGCCTGTGAGATTCTTGGTTCTGTGAAAATGGCAGATGTTTTGGGGGGTTAGGGAGGGAAATAAAGTTTAATCCAGGATACCCAGTTCTTCAGATGCTTCAGAATGTTTGTCACATGTTCTTCTCGGCGTCCTTGGAAAGGATCAAATGCCCCCCTCCCCTGTCCTGTTAATGCAGTGTATCGCAGTGATTGTTTTTTGCAAGTGGGCCATCGCTGCCTGCCCGGGATCAGCCTCACTCTGCTGGGGTGTGCATGCCTCTCGAGAGGCCGCTGCAGTCGGTTTGTTCAGAGGTCGTGTTGAGGATTTGTTGGTGGCTCCGGTAATGGATATTGTCTGTCGTCTTCTGGGCCTGATATATCTTCGTCTGGTTTGGGTATCAGAGTAATAATATTGGCTTCATAGAATTAATTGGAAGGATATGAAAGACTGCTGTTAATTTTTTATTTATCTGTGTGGTAGAATTCACTAGTGAAGCCATCTGCACCTAGGCTTTGCTTGCTGAGAGTTTTTGATTCCCAATTCAATCTCTTCATTTGATAGATGTATGCAATTTTTAAAATATTTCTTCTTGCATCACTTTCAATTATTTCTGTCTCTAGGACTTTGCTCATTTTATCAAAGTCATGATTTGTTTATAGTATACCCTTAATGCTTTTTTATTTCTGTAAAGCTGGTAATGATATTCCCTTTTGTGGTTCTGATTTCTTATCTAAATTTTTTTTTCTATTTCATCAGTTGATCCTTAGACTTTTCAGTTTTGTTGGGCTTTTCCAAAGAACAACTTTAGGTTTTGTTGATTTATTTCTGACCTTTCTGCTAGATTTTTGTTTTCTTGTCATGTATTTCCACTCTTGTCTACATTATCCCCTCCCTACTGCTTGCTTTGGACTTAGAGTTTATTTATTTTTAATTTCTTTTTCTTTTAATCACTTTATTGGGAGCACTTGCAGATAGTCTAACATGCCACCATTCAATCCCATCCAGCAGTAAGTATTAGACAATTGCTATCACAATCTGTTTTCAGAACATTTTCTTTTCTCTTGAGTAACTTGATATCGGTTCTTCTTTGTCCCCCTCCCTCCCCCATCATATCCCCCAGGAACCCTTCTTCTTCTTTTCTTCTTATAATAGGTTTTGAGGGTTGAGGTGTTTTGTTTTGTTTGTTTGTTTTGTTTGAGAGTTGGGTTTTTGTTTGTGGGTTTTTTTTTTTTTGGCCATATGTTACACAACCCTATCTATCCATTCACATAGAGTTCTGTTCGATCCCATGGAGTGGGGTTATACAATGGGATTATGAGTTGGTAGGCAAGTTCTCTGGAAGAAAGGAGGACTGGACTGATGGTTTATAGCCAGTCCAGCTCTCTGTGTAATAGAGAGCTATTCATCTGTTCCAGGTCAGGATCCCTGTTAGTCTTTGACGATCTGGGTTTTGTTAGTTTGTTTCTTTGGTCATTATCTATACAGGATAGACAATCTTATGGAGACTGCGATTGGTCCCAATGGTTTCTGAAGGGCCTGGGAGAGGGAGGGAGATGATCGGGGAACCAATGCTGACAGGTACAGGGGGACTGTAAGTGTTCTGAAATTGATGGCAGGAGTAACTTTTCTGGTTGTGCTTGATCAATCAATTGTATCTGAGAGAAATTACTGAAAGGTGAATGATGGGTAAGCATAATAGTGGGATAGGAGGAAAGACACATGTGCATGTGTCTTATTTATTTATATATGTATATATACAAATGCAGAAAGGAAGCAAATGGACTTTGGACCACAACTTAAATCTTACCTTAGTATACAAGGATGGTTTGTTCTAATAATTTGGTGTTGTATGACACTCACCTTCCTGACATGATCGCTGAAGACAAAATGGCTGCATAAAAAAATGTGGTGAAGAAAGCAGATAGTGCCCGGCTATTAAAAGATATAGCATCTGGGGTCTTAAAGTAGTTAAACGAGCAGCCATCTAGCAGGGAAGTAACAAAGCCCACATAGAAGAAGCACACTAGCCTGTGTGATCATCAGGTGTTGAGACAGGAAGAGGTATCAGAAGTTCAAAAACAAGTAACCAAATCGATGTAAAGGGATGTGGATAGTAGTGTAAAGTAAGGATGTAATGTAGTGTAGTGTAATGTAATGTAGTGTAGTGTGGTCCTACCTCTAAGATAATTGGAGGGCTGAGCCCCAGTGGCGTAGTGGTTGTGCGCAGGACTGTGACCCACTGAGATGGAGGTTCAATTCCAGCAGCGGCTCCACAGGAGCAAAGGCTGGGCCTCCTACTCCCACCACCAGAGGGCAGTGATGCCCACAAAAACAAAAGATAATTGGACAGACCCTCATAGAAGGGTCACACTGAAGGGATGATTAATCCTGGATGTGGCATGACACTGATGAGCCACATAACTATTCTAATAGTTCTCTAATATTTACCCCCCTCACTATTATGACTTTTGTCTTTCCACAGTAAGTATGGTAGATTTGCATATGTTTCTGTATAATTCAGACGGTTTGGTACATGAAAATCAAGATAGATTACCCTTCAGAAAGAGTAGCAGGAGTAGTGGTTCCCTGAGAGTGGGGGGTGAGAGGGGTACAGGGGGAATGGGGATCTGACAGCATCGATAACCGTATAACCCCACTCAATGGAATTGAACAACAGAATTGTAATTTTAATTTATTATAATAGATTAGGTAATTGAGTTGAGAAACTTCTTTTTTTTAATCTTTTTATTGGGTACTCGTGCAACTATTACCACAACCCATGCATACATACATCCCATATTGGAGCCTTCTTTCTTAAAATTCAGGCATTTGCAACCATCTAGTTGCCTCTCAGCACTGCTTTAGCACCGCCTCATAAATTCATATGTGTGACGTTTGGTTTTGTTTATTGTATGTTCTAATTATCTTCTTTATTTCAACTTGGAACCATTGGTTGTTTAGGGGTGTGTTATTTTATATCCACATACACAAAGTATCCATTTTACACAGGGTCCAATTTACAGACACTTGTACGTATGTACGTGCCTTTCAGTATTCTGTAAAGGTGCTCTGTCTCATGGAAAAGATGGAGCCGACCCCTACTCACAACACATTTCTCCTCAGAGTCACCTTTGCCTGCCGCACATGGAACTCTGGGCCTTCACTTGCACTAAAGTCAGGTTCATAAGAACAGCGAGCCCCTGTTCTCATTTACCTGCAAGTCCAATTCAAGGACACACTTAGGAACTAATCTTGTTTGTCATCTGGGGACTGCCTGTATTTGAAAATTTATTAGCTTTCTCTATGGTATTGATTATTAATTTCACTCCATTGTGGTTATGGAGCACATAATCTACGTGATTTCTGTCCTTTTAAATTTACTCCAATTTGTTTTTTGGCCCCAGTATGTGGTCTGTCCTGGAGAATGATGCTTGTATGTACACCTGAGAAGAATCTGTATTCTGCTTTTGTTGAAAGGAGTGTTCTGTTAGTGTCAGACCTGGTTTGTTTATGGTGGTGCTGAAGCCTTCTGCCTCCTCAGTGGTCTTCAGCCTAGATGTTTTCTCCACTAGTGGAAAGGATACTAAACTGTCCAACAATTATTGTTGAATGGTCTATGAGGGAGAGTTTAAAAATATAAAAATACCTCTACATGGGTTCTAATTCATCTGTTTTATCTCAAACAGAATGTGTTAAAGACACACTTTCTCAGTTATACACTTATCTTATAAGTGTATAGCTTGCATGCTTTTTTCTTGCCTGGTGTGGGAATGGAGGGCAACAATTTGAAGGTCAGGCCTAAATGCCAAATTTTAGACAACACTCAAGTAGACATCTTCCCACATCATTGAATCTTTGTCCCCAGTGCTGCCCCACACAGAAGTATTTAAATGGAACAGACATTTTAAGGAAGGTCAGAAAAATTTCAAGATGAATTCAAGGCAGAGAGATTAACTCAGAAGGTTATATTGACTTTTTTTTTTCATTTCAACTGGGTAATCTTCATATTCTCGAATGACACGGGGCAATCATAAGGACTTATTATGAAGTTTTAAGAAAATTGTTTTAAGAAAAACTACCTCGGTGAGCAAAAGGTCAGGAAGGTTATCCTGAGACTTAATTGGGAATCCTTACCCCATCCGTCCTGATCTTGTCTCTCCCGCCTCCCCGCCTCAGCTTCTTTTTGTCCCCCAAATGCTCAGAAATGGAAAAGGAGCACAAGTTGAGCCCCTGGAGAATAGCGACCCTGTCATTTTGACGGAGTGTCTATGGAGGAGTGCGTGTTCCTGGGATGCTAACCCAGCCTTCTGAGGGGGACAGACCTCCCTAAAGCGTATTCACATTTTGATTTTGTTTAATAAAGGTTTTATGATTTTGTAATTACCTCTCTCTCTCTTTTGGCTTACCCTTCCAATCTCTCTCAACATCTGTCAGTGTTTTCTTCCTCCACTCGGGGCCTTGTTCATGGATACATGGAAATTCATCTCTCCATTAGAGCGACCATCAATCCAGGTGACATAGGGTGTCTTGATGCTCTTTGGTTTGGCTGTAGCTTAGCCACTCCCACAATCTCTTGTTTGGAGGCACTCGGGAGCCTCCTGTGGGGTTGTCAGGGTCACCTCCGGTAAAGCAGGTGGACTCAGGACCAGGCTTGAGTTGCCGATGTCAGCCCCCCGCGTGTGACCAGTACTGTCTGTGGTATGCTTGGATTCCAGGGACAGTTTAGAAGTCTGGGGACCTAGATGGAAACCTTCCTGCCCAGTGTTTGGGATGGGCCTCACACAATCAGTGGTTTGAGGTGACGGAGAAAGAACCCTCTTCCTCCTCTCCCAGAAGCCTGAAGTCACCCCCTCCCTATTCTTCTGTGTCCTGTTGATAGACCAGCAAGTAGTGATACCCAGTGGCTCTGAGAGGCATCCTGTTTGCCTGTAGGTATCACCATGGTTCAAGCCTCACTTTAGAGAGGCAGGTGCCATCTGCAACTGCGTAGACAAAATCTGTTTCCCCCGGGTTCTGCTGGTTCTGTGAATGGTGTGGGGGTGGGGCAGGGAAAGAGGACCGACTCGGAGCCCCTTCCAGAGAGCGGATTGATGGTCACTCCCACAGCCACCGCCCATCTGTCAGGGGTGGTCTGTGCCTGGCTATGATGTCGAACCGATTTCAAAAGAGCTTCCAGACTTCAACGGACTAGGAAGAAAGGCTGGTCATGTGTTTCCAGAAGCCAGCCAATGAGAGCCCTGCAGATTTTGAAGCTGGGTTAGAGCTGGGCAGGGTTTTGTTCTGTTGTCACATGCGGCATTAGCAGCAGTCAGAGAGAACCGACCTCTTGCTCCCACGGAGGTGAAGAACATGTGCAGAGGGGAGGGTGTCTGAAGACGGAATGGAGCCTTATCAGTCAGGCATCGAGATTCCAGAAAGACAGACGGCCCTTACTGCCAGGGAAGATGGAAAGTGACTCAGGACTGGTTCTTTTTACTTCACTCTTACTCAGACCTCAGAGGGATGTCTGAGGGCCCATTCCCTCCCCTGGGACATCTGTGTTTTCCCTTTCCCACTCTCTCCTGCCCACCCGCAGAGTTGTCTGTGTACGTAACATCCTTCCTTCGTGGAGTTGGATGGGGTGGGGGTGGGGGGGACTGTTCATGAACTTCCCCTTCGGAAGGTGAAAGAAGGACTCTTTTCCTTATGACTCTGCTCTGACATCTGTTCTTCATCCAGGAACCTCCAATCATCGTCAGGAAGAAGTGTGTCCACCCAGCTGTGAAAAGCCTCCAGAGGCCTTGTTAGGGGACCCACGTTCCCATATGATCTTTTAAGATTTCTTTCCCCCTCAAGATAGGTCTCTGGGAGAATCCATTTGGAATGCTTTGGTTTCCTGCTTGTAGATTCTCTGGGATTTTCATATTCTCTTTCTCTCTCTCCTGCACAAATATATGTGCATTATAAATAGCTTAAACAAATAATCTGGAGGAAAGCTGCAGTTACAAGGTTAATTGCCAATCCCAAGCTTGCTAGCTTGTTTTGTCTTGATTTTTATCATGCTTAATAATAAAATTGGAAGGGGTAGTGACAGCCACTTTGGATTTCCACAAAGTGCCTTTCTTCCAGAAAGCCCAGAGCATAGCACAGGCCTGTCTCTCCTCAGTTCCTTTGTGGGGGTTGTGGGGGTTGTGATGGGGGAGGGGGATTTGCTGGACTTACATAGCTTCATACTACCCTTGTGTGTGCACAAGACTTTTCTCCCTAAAGAGCTAATCGGATCATGTCACCTCCCAGTGTACAGACGTGTCTGCTGGCTCGCAAGGTAGAAGTCGGGGCCCCTTTCTGCCTCTGTGTCAGCCTCATCTCCTGCACATACCCCGTGCATGCCAGTGGCCCCCGCCTTCCAAAGCCTCTGACTAGTGGAAATCTCCGGAAACTCGGAGTTGCCTCCCATGCTCTTCCTTTTGCTTGGCATGCCCTTCCCTCTCTGCCCACCAGTGTGCGCCCCACTGTATCTGTCCTCCCCTCGACGGAAGGAGCACAGCTGTCTACAGTGCACCCCTGCTGCACTAGCCCTGCTCCTCCTTCACTCCTCTCCACCCCCTGCCCACATCCCAGGTGCTCCCCACAGCCCTATTTGAGTGCTGACTGCTGGGCAGAGACTGCCTGGAAATACTAATGATCATGGGTAAAGATAGCACAGTTAACGATACGGCGTAACAGGACTGCATAGTCTTAGTAGCACTAAATACTACATAAGACGACATTCAATCATCTAAGACCAACTAAGATCTGAGCTCCTTCAGCTTCAGTCGGAGAAAGAGACTCCAACTCTCCATCACTCTGTCATGAAATCTGATACCAAATAAACAACAAACAAACCCCAGCTCACTTCCAGGGAGTCGATTCTGACTCATAAGCAACCTTGCAGGCCAGGGCTGAACTGCCCCCGTGGCTCTCTGAGACTTCACGGGACCTGATGGCAGACCCTGGCCACATGCATTCAGTCCACTTGCTCCTTTTCTCAAAAACCCAACCGGTTGCTTTTGAAAGTCCAGAATGACCTCACGGGTCAGGGCAAGAAGACAAAGTGGGCCTTATAAAAATAACAGCCCTTTGTTGATACATAATATATATGAATAGACCTGGATCCTCTAAGAATCCTGGGGCAAGGAAATCCTTACAGAGTGATCCCAAAGCCTGACAAATAGCCTGGAAGATCAAATATGCGCCAGTTTGGGGGAATGTATTCTAGATCAAGCAATAAAACCCTGCCCTGGCTCCCGTCTCCATCAAAACCGTCCGCCTTGGCCTGGCTGCTCATGTGGACTTCGAGTGGGAGTGGTGTTAATCAAGCCCTGCACGATGTGAGCTCTCCCTGACACACCATCCTGCCTGACTCTGCCATGCACAAGGGGAACAAGGCTGTGACAGACGGTGTGCTAGCCAGAACAGAAGTAAAAGGGAGTTTTGCGGTAGGACTCTGATGGAACTCATCTTTCTAGACAACTCCCCTGCTCAGATTAGGTCTACAGCAGGGGTCCTCAAGCTTTTTAAACAGGGGGCCAGTTCACTGCCCCTCAGACCATTGGAGGGCTAGACGATAGTTAAAACAAACAGGGCTGAGCCCTGGTGGCGTACTGGTTGTGCACGGGACTGCGGCCCACTGGGATGGAGGTTCGATTCCAGCTCTACGGAGCAAAGGCTGGGCCTCCTACTCCCACCACCTGAGAGCAGTGATGCCCTCCCAAAAAACAAACAAAGAAACAAACAAAAGCCCTATGAACAAATTCACTGAAAGCCCAGGATGAGTCGGCTGCTAAGCCAGGATGACAGCAGCAGCAAAAATACCCTGCAGGCTGGATAAATGTCCTCAGTGTAGTTTGAAGACCCCTGGTCTACAGCATTGAGGTTAGAAGGTCAACTTAGGGGTTTAGACCTCCTGTATGGCTGGCCAGCCTGATGCAGACAGGGACTGAGTTTTAGGGGAGTGGGATGAAGGGCTGACTTAGCGCTCAGTGTGGTTTCCTCCTTAGGGACTTCTGGGCTGTCTCAGCTGAATCACCTTTTTCCAGGAAGCCCTTTCCGACTGCAGCCTCCACCCCGGGTCCAGCTGCGATGCCCTTTAGGTCCCCTGTCAGCAGATGCCCTGCACCTGATGCAAAGCACCCAGAGGCGCTTCGACCCGTCTTTAACAAGCACTGTCGGCTGTCGGGCTGCCAACTGCAAGGTTGCCTACACCCACCCGCCGCTCTGTGGGAGAACCGCCGAGATCCGCTCCCGTGAGCGTCGGAACCCAGGGGCTCTGTCGGTTGACACAATGGCAGCGGTTGTCGGTGGGTTCTTTAAGGAGGACAGAGAGTGAAGCAGTGGGTTAAGCATTGGACTGCTAACCACTGGGCTGGCCCTGCACACCCACGAGCCAGCCGCTCCAGATGAGAAAGATGAGACTGTCTGCTTCAACCAGAACTGGCATCCCTCCGAAGTCCCACGGAGCAGTTCTCCTCTGGAAGACGTGAACAGGTGTGAGATGCATGGAGAGCAAGGAACAGCAGGCTAAGACTTCCCGAGGGCTTCCTGCGTGCTCCCTGGGAGGCCCAGTCACTCAGTGGCAGTAGGTTTGGTTTGGGGTGGGGCCTTCAGGACTCTTGAGAGAATCTGCCCTCTTGACTGTTGGGTTGCCACACCACTGGCTCAGAGACCCAGATGTATTTTGCTGTTGGACAAGAGGGATTACCCCTTAGCCCCTGTTTTGTTTTGAAATGCAAATCCTTGCAGCCTGGGCAAACCTACTTAAGAGTTGTCAAGGGCCTTTTTGCTAGGACAACAACTATTGGAATAAGAACCCTCAACTTTGGTGCATGAAGCAGGACCCTGGCCATGTGGATCTGGAGAGAGAGAAAGTCTTGAAGGGGAGGGTGGAGCTGATGCGGTGCTGTAGGGTGTCCTTGTACATAATAATCTTCGGCTGCTAACTTCGCCACCTGGGATGAAGTAGTCTTCTTCACTCGGGGTGGGAGGGATGGTGACAGTCAGAGGGGGCCATACACCAGCTGTGAAGCCTCGCAGCCCTAGACTGGCACTTGGTCTGTTCAGCGACACTCTCAGGGAGCTGACTGGGGGTGGGGGGGGCGGGGGGAGGTCCTTTGCTCGGGGTTATATGCCTTAGTTTAATTTACCCATACTGCCTCTTCACACTGGTCCTCTGTGGCAGTCATGTGCTCTGGTGGCAATTTGATTAAGACTGCAGAGGTGGAGTCTAGCCTGTCAATCTGGAGATAGCCATTGAGACCTCTGTGTGGGTGTGTCTTTCTCCTAAGAATTCTGGGAAATCTCGCCATATTTTTCCCTCTTGGAGATGCTCTACTGACAAGACACAAGACTAAGCCCTTGGAAGACATTGCAGCTGACAAGACAGAAGGTTGGCTCCCTGTGAGACATCCCGGAGGAAAAGCCACAAGGACTTACCCTGGATGGAACCAGATCTCTGAAGCTGAAAAGGCCACATGGAAACTTCTGTCAGCACTGAGATCCTTCTACCACCACTGGATACACAAGACACTGCATCCACTGGCCTATGATTATCCTGACATCATTTCCTCTGGTTTGTGAGCCTGAAGAGGACTTCTGGATTGGTAGCGGACATATAGGCTAATAATAGCAGACTTATGGACTTGGACTGGACTGGGTTGGGATGCTTTCTCAATGTTCCATTTCTCTTTTATATAAACCTCTCCCTTATATGCATGTGCATATAATGCACATGAATTTGTTTCTCTAGTCTACTTGGACTAACACATCCTCATGGGAATCCTGGACATGATAAGAATGGAGATTCCTAGGGCAGAGACCCAGGGACCTGAATTTCTGATACCGTTCGTGGGGATTCCATTTTTGGCGGATCTCTGACTATGGTGACGCTGCCTTAGAGGACAGGAAGTTTGGGAAAAATAAGGATGAGATAGGCATTCTGGTGGAAGGAGCACCTTTCCTTCATGAAGACCTGTAGGCCCAGGGGAACCTGCAGTTCTAGAAAGTCACTTTCCAGAAGGAGGGGCCTGTGCATTAACTGGTGAAGAGAGTGATCTGAGGAAACCAATTCCAGCAGAAACTCATGTCCTGCACCTGGTGCTGACGGAGAGAGAAAAGGACAAGCCATGGTTTCCCTGACTGTCCCAGAATGCCCCCTGCATGGCCGAGTAATGCAATACACAGGTGCTGAAATGAGGAGAGACAGATGGAAGGAGACTAACAGGGGCCTGACAACAGCCAGGAGCCAGCTGAGTGCTGAGTGCCAAGGAATCCTGGGGTATGTACAGTCAGCCTATCACGGCCAGCAGGGGAGCTTCCATGCACCTTGGGCAGTCCTGGCTGCCTGCCTCCCCCCCCCCCCCCCCCCCCCCCCCCCCCCCCCCCCCCCCCCCCCCCCCCCCGCTCCACACACACACAAGCCATCTGGGGGAGGTTCCATAGAAAGAAGGAGGTCAATGATCCAGAAGGTACCAAATTCAGGAAATGTATTTTTTTTCCACCCTGGCAATGATCCTGTCAGGAGATCATCCTACACTGGGGGAAAATGTGTGCATCTGAGTGCACATCGTTTATTCAAAATGCCCATCAGTAATGGGACTTATGGGCACATAGATGCCGTCAAAATTTCCCCTTGCCATTAAACACGATCATGTGGATCGGTTGTTATTGACGTGAAAAGATGTCAAAATATATTTGGTGACAAAAGCCGGTTTCAGAATGGCATATTTTTTATGGGTACATTTAAGCAAAAGTGTGCAGTTATGTTCCTGTGAATTCACTCTGTCGGTCGTTGTTGAGTCACCCTCTGTGGCCAGCAATTTTCTGGGCTGTGACACGGATGGTGCTGAACTGGGCAACACGTCACTGCTACTCAGAAGCGTCGCCCGGGTGTCCTCTGGGAGCTCGTTAGAAATGCGGAATCCTGGTCCGCTCCAGACTAGCTCACTCCGTCTGCATTTTAACGAGGTCCTTGGCCGTATGTTTGCACACTGTATGAATCTGGGTTGACTAGAGAAGCAAATTCATAGAAGTTCATATGTGTATAAGAAAGTATTTTTTATACAAGAGCAATTTAATATTGAGAAAACATCCTAGATCAAGTCCTTAAGTCCGATATGAGCCCATTTGTCTGACAGCAATCAATAAGTTCCTCTTTAGACTCACAACATGCAATCATGCTGAATGCAGGAAGATCACAGGCCAGTGGGTGGAAAGTCTTGTGGATCCCGTGATGGTGTAAGCATCTCAGCACTGTCGTGGGTATCCACGTGGCCGCTTCAGGGCTTTAGCGTAGCTCCTTGTGCCTTGTCTTTAGGAATACCAAACAGAGAGTGTCTGTGTCCTGCCTCCAGCGAGCCGTGTATCTCTGCAGTGCCTCCACATGGGGTCATCAAGCAGTGACTTGATTGACAGGTTAAACCCCACCCTTCCAATCTTAACAGTCTCAAGTTGGCACCAGATTATGTAACTACCACCCACTCTACAGTTTGAGAGGTCTTCTCTGGAAGCAGAGAGCCCCGCTGGTGCTGTGGTTAGCACTCAGCTGCTAACTCAAAGGTGGAGGGTTCTTAGTAGTTGCCTGGCTGGAGCGGGGTGAGGTGGCCTGCTTCTGTGAAGATACAGACTTGGAAACATTATGGGGAAATTCCACTCTGTTCTGTGGTCAATGTTGACTTGACAGCAATAGGTTTGGGTTTTGGACTCTGGAGGCAAGTTTGCCCAAAAGTCACCATGCATTGGCTGGGGTGATTGGGGATAATCTTTGCCTGCGCCTCTGCATGTTGTGTTTCTGTGTGGCTTGGGGTTTTCACAGAGAGCTGTACTTTGTGCTCACGTAAGTAAGGACTGTGTAAGTAAGAATTAGTGATTGTGAACAATAGATAAAGGCGCCTGCTATGAGTTCGTGGGGCCGCCCTGGCCACACACTGGCAGGATGCTGGGTGGAGAGCAGCAGCTGGGGTGGATGAGGCTCCTAGCCTCAGCCTCAGAGCTGCTGCAGCCCTAGGAGCTGAGTTGTGGAAGCTCAAGCAGAACAGAGAGGTTTCTGACACTGCATCCACCGTTCAGCTCACTTGTGCTTGCTGGTCTTCATTGGAATGGTAGCTGTGGTAGTTGTCGAGGTGGTGGAAGTGGTGTGGATAATAGTAGTTGTAATAGTGGTGGTGATGGTGACAGGGTAGTAGTGGTGGCCATAATGGTGGTGATAGTGGTGGCAATGGTAACAGTGGTAGTAATGGTGGCCATAATGGT
>PVJH01018618.1:0-37322 GCA_004026705.1 Nesogale talazaci | reverse complement strand
TTTATTTAGTCATTCAACATAGGTTCAGTACCTGTTGTATCCAGGAACAGTGAGAGTAATTTAATATACTGGGATTACAGCTGAAATACAAAACTGCCACCATGAGAAATGTCCACGTGTAAGTATACATGCACATCTCTGTGAATAAACTCCGGTCAGTGGCATGCGTAGCACAAATAAATAAACACAAAATGCGAAGTGTTGTAACAAAGGCACGGGTGATTTGGAATTCAGCCACCGAGAGACACAGCTTTCCCAGAAGGAGTCTTGTTGCCGCTGTGAGGAGGCACTGAGTTGCCTCAGACCCCTCGTGACCTTACTCACTGCAGAAGGAAACGTTCACCCTCACCTTCCTTCTGATACTCGAACCCGTGTTGCAACCACTGTGTCAGTCCATCTCCTCTTTTTCGATACTCCTGTATTTCTTAAAAAAAAAAATCATTTTATTGGGGACTCGGGCAACTCTTGTCACAATCCAGACATCTATGCCTGGTGTCGAGCACATTTGTGTATTTGTGGCCATCGTCATTTTCTTTCTACTTGAGCCCTTGGTATCAGCTCCTCATTTCCCATCTCCCCCACTCAGGAACCCTTGATAATTTAGAATTATTTTGTCATGTCTTACACTGTCCGACGTCTCCCTTCACCCACTGAGCTAAAAGTTAATTTTAAAAGCTACAAGACCCCAGCTGAAGGGAGGTCTCCTTTGTCAAGAGGGTTTTGAAGCTGTAGAGAGGGCGCTAGTCTCTACTGTGTTGGTCAGCAGACTGGGTTAGTTGATTGAGCTGGAAGTAGGAGTTTGCCTTTATCTTGGTGTTTGTCCTTATAATAATGGCCTCATGTCAGGGGAGCTAGCTCCCAGCACATCATCATGGGTCCAGTAGGTGAGTTGTACAGTGCTGATGAGTACGATTACAGCAACGTCGTAGAAAATATGAGAGAATAGAAATTGAATTAATGGAGCGAGACACATTTTATGATAGCATGCTCACTTCAGCCCCACTTGGTCCATGTGGAGAGAGAGGGCAGGAGGAGGGGAGGAAATAGGGGAGAGAAACCGGGGACCAGGGGAGAGGCCTGGAGAGACTAGATGGCTGGAGCCTTCACAGAGACTATCTCTAAGCATCTGACCTCCAACCAAGTGCTGGCAAACAGCCTCTAATGTTTGGCCTAACTTTGGGGGAGATAGATCTGGGGAATGGTCTTACTATAAGCCTATATGGATACACTATTTTACCTTTTGTGATTGACTAACTTCACTCAGCATAATGGATTCCATAACTCTCCATGTCAAGAGATGTTTCTTGGTTGCATTGCTGTTTTCAGGGGTGTATAGTATTCCACTGTGTATACGAACCAAAGTTCTTTTAAATCTATCCTTCTACTGATGGAGTTTGGGGCTCATTCTCATTTCTTGTTATTGTGCACTGTGCTACAGTGAACATAGGAGAGCATAGACTGCTGATGATCTGCCTCTTGTTTCTTTGGGATATATACCCAGCAATGATATTGTTTCATCATCTGTTATTTTTATTGCCAATTCTTTTAGGTACTGCCATATTGATTTCCCATCCTCATTTTTGCTCTCTGTAAAATGGTAAAGATAACATTAACTCTTCCAATTCACAGCACTGCTGTGTCCAGTTAAATACATGTGCTATAAAAGATACATAATCTACTCAGATTTTGACAGAGGAAACGAGCAAACCACCTTATTTTTATACTATTTTAAAGCAGGTCAAGCTTAGCAGATAATGAAAGCTCATTAGCTTCTTTAACAAATCTAAAACACTTCTGAAACCCAAACCTGGCAAGCACATTACAATGAGAGAAAAATGTGCACCAATCTCATTTATGAAAATAGATGTAAGGATCCTCAGTTATTAGTAAAAGGAATATAGCAGTATATTGATAAGTAACATGCCATCATCATAAGGCAGGACTGATTTTAGAAATGAAAGGATAGTTCAGTACTGGGACATCCTGGGAAGTAAATGATTATTGTAATAATAAAATAATATAAAATATAAAATAATCATTTATATTTAAATGATAATATAAGTAAATAATTATTTATATACCAAAGTGAAATATAAAAGCTCAAAATGTTTTCCTTATTTGAAAAAACCCAACCCTAGTACAAAGTAAATAGAAATATTAAACAGTATATTTTTTCAAATGAGAAGTCATTGATTTCATTGATTCAAACATTTATTAGAAAAACCTGCCAAGCAAATGATGAAATACTGGTGATTATAATAAGACACTTCAAATTTCAGCGATGTTGACATGGTGACACAGTGGTTCCTTGTACTCACCTGTTGACTGAAAAGGAGACAGATTAAACCTACCAGCCGATCTTCACAGGAAAGATTTCACAGCTTTCAGGGGAAAGATTTCAAAGACTTACAGTTCAGGAAACACTTACAGGTCGGCGGTCAGTTCTCTTCTGACCAGTAGAGTCACTGTGAGATGAAATTGACTCATAGCAATGGATTTTACCATTTTTTTCCTTAAGTGCTCAATAGAGGAAATAAAATATCAAAATTAGTTTTGGGATGTCTACTTAAAACATTTATAATAATGAAATCAGACTTTCAACATCTTAAGATGTTAAAAATCAATAAGATTTTGAATGAAAGCAATGTTTAACAATAATATGTCTGAGGTGAAAGTAAGCATATTTTCAATACAACAGTGGTGTGATGTAGGCCTTTCTTTTTTTGGGGGGGGCATTACTGCCCCGGGTGATGTAGACCTTTCTAAGTATTAATCCTACAGTAGAAATCAAACGCAAAATGACAGATTGGACTACTTAAATATGAGGATGCTCAAAAAGTTCTTGGAAATATTGAGTTAAAAGGTAATGGAAGTTTTTCAACAAACTTTTTTTGCTTGTTTGAAACTAGCTTGTGGGGCAGAGCCCCAGTGGCGTAGTGGTTGTGCGCGGGACTGCGGCCCACTGGGATGGAGGTTCGATTCCAGCTCCACGGAGCAAAGGCTGGGCCTCCTACTCCCACCACCAGGGCAGTGATGCCTAAAAAAAAAAAAAAAAAAGAAACTAGCTTGTGTGTTACTTAAGAACTTAAGTCCAAGCTGAGCCCTGGTGGCACAGTGGTTGAGTGCGGGACTGCGCCCCACAGGGTTGGTGGTTCAAATCCAGCAGCAGCTCTCCAGGAGTATGGCTGGACCTCCTACTCCCACCAGAGCAGTGATGCGAAAAAAAAAAGCATAAAAACTTCAGTTCATTTTCAATTTTACTTTTTGTCCTTTTATATCTACTCAGACCAGTGTTAAGATCTGCTGCATGAGGGATCTGGAGGGTTCTTAAATCTGTGACCCTCCACTCTCTCTTTAAAATTTATTTATTTTCCAAACCATTTTATTGGGAGTTAACACTGATATTAACCACATCAAGCAGCAAGTATTGTACAATTGCTACCTAACTTTTTTTCACATTTACTCCTTTTATCTGTGGAACGTAACATAAACAGGAACAGTCATACTGTATGTGAAACTGCCTTGTGGGTCTCTGAGACTGGAGGAGTTGAGAACCTCATCTTTCTCCCTTGGACCTGTTTGGGGTTTCAAATGACTGACCTTGTAGTTAATCGTCCAACACGTAACCACTGTGCCACATAAGTACAGTAAGCATGACCCTCAGTCTATCCCATCTGGACTTCAAGACTATCTCTAGAACAGATGTGATACGTTGACCACTAATGACAGAAGACGTGATGAGCTATAGGATGACATAAAGAACATCATACATGAAGAAAAGAAAAACAATCATTAAAAAGACCGGAAAAGATGTACGGGTTGTTATAAGAGCTCTAAGAGCTCCTAATAAAAGGACTTAAAAAAAAAAAGACAGGAAAAAAAAACATCAAAGTGGATGTCAGATGAGACTCTAAAACTTGCTTTTAATCATACAGTAAAGAATGAAGCAAGCAAACTGAAGAAAAATGTTCAAAGGACAACTTGAGAAGGCTAGTAAAGTATTATAATGAAATGTGAAAGACCTAGAGTTAGAAACCAGAAAGGAAGAACACCCTCAGTGTATGTTACACTGTGAGAACTGAAGAAAAATTTCAAGCCTCGAGATGCAATATCAAATGATGCAAGAAGCATCCACTGTATCATAAAGAAGTTGTCAACATTCAGCCATTTCAAGAGGTAGCCTTTGATTGAGAATCAACAGTCCTGAGAGAAGAAATTCAAGCTACACTGAAGGCGTATGCTAAAAACAAGACTCTAGGAATTGGTGGAATACCAAACTGAAGTGTTCCAACAAGCTGGTGAAGCACTGCAAGCACTGCAAGCACTCACTAATTTATGGTAAGAAACTTTGAAAACACCCACCTACCCGGCCAGCTGACTGGAAGAGGTTCATATTTGTATTCATTCCAAAGAAAGGTGACCTAGCAGAATATGCTAATTACAGCTCAATAGCATCGATAACACCTAGAAGCATTTTTTTCCCTGGAGATCATTCAGAAATGCTTGCAACAGTACATTGAGTGGGAGCTGCCAGAAATTTAGGAAGGATTCAGCAGAGAATGTGGAAAAAGGGATATCGTTGCTGACATTAGATTAGTCTTGACTGAAATCAGAGAATACCAGAAAGATGTTTCTTTGTTGTTTTATTAACTTAGCAATGCCATTTGACTTAGTAGACCATACAAAAATATGGATAGAACTTGAGTAAAGTGGGAACTCCAGAACACTTCATTGTGCATAAGCACAATAATACCTGAACTTGTACCTAGATCAAGGAGTAGTTGTGCAAACAGAACAAGGGAATGCTATATGGTTTAAAATCAGGAAACCTGTGCTTCAGGATCATATCATCTCACCATACTTACTCATTCTGTCTCCTGAGCAGATAATCAGAGAAGCTGGATTATGTGACGATGAATGTGACATCAACATTGGAGGAAAGCTTGTTAACAACATTTGATGTGCACATAGCACAACTTTACTGTTGGAAGTTGTGTTAGTCTGGGTAGACTAGAGAAACAAATTCATAGACGTGTATATGAAAGACTTTCATATATAAGAGCAATTGACTTTTGAGAAAACATTCCATCCCAATCCAGATCAAGTCCATAAGTCCAATATTAGCCCCTATGTCAGTTAGCAATCTATAAAGTCCTCTCCAGACCCATGGAACACATGCAGTGATGCTGATTGCAGGAAGGTCACAGGCCATTGGGTGGGAAGTCTTGTGGATTCGGTGGCATTGTAAGCATCTCTTGGTAGCTTCATGTGGCTTCTCATCAGAAATGTCTCACTTGGTTAGGGTTAGGGTAAAGTAAAAAAAAAGAAAAAGAATTGCCTTGCAGGGAGTGAGCAAGTATCCCACCGCAGCGAGCTATTTATCTCCAGAGCAACTCTCAGTGAGGTCATCAAGCTGAAACCTGATTGACAGTAAACCTCACCCCTTCATTCCTAAATCTCAAATTGGCAACAGCGTATGTAACTATCACAGAAGTAGAGAGGACTTGAAACACTCACTTATGAATTAAGATCAAGGATTGAAGCCTTCAGTATGGATTACAGTGCAATGTAAAGATAAAAAGAATCTTCGCAACTGGATTAGTAGGTGACATAATGATAAAAAGAGAAAAAATTGAAGTTGTCTAAGATTTCGTCTTGCTTGAATCCATAATCAGTGCTCATGGACCCAGGAATAAAGCAATCAATAATACTTTCCATTGGGTAAATCTGGTATACAAGACCTCTTTAAACTGTTGATAAGAAAGGGTGTTAGTTTGAGAACTGACATGCACCGGACCCAAGTCATGATATTTTGAATCACTTCATCAGCATATAAAATTGAACATTTGAGTAAGAAAAACAAATAAAGAATGGCTGCATTTGAGTTATGATGCTGGGGAAAATATTGAAAGTACCATTGCCTGCCAAAAAGACAAACTAACCTGTCTTGGAAGAAGTTCGGGCAGATTGCTCCTTAGACACAGTGGTGGCTAGTGTTTCTCCTGGATATTTTGGACATGTTATCGGGAAAGACTAGTCCCTGGAAAAGGACATCATGCTTGGTAAAGTAGAGAGAGGGGAAAAGCAGAAGATACTCAATGAGATGGATTGGCACAATGACTGTAACTATGGGCTTGAACATAGCCATTGTGATGAGAGCACGGGATGAGGCAGCACTTTATTCTGTTGTACATAGGCTTGCTGTGGGTTGAAACTGACTCATTGGTGCCTAATAGTGTATTAATACTCTCCTGCTGGTAGAGCAGTGGGCTACACATTGGGCTGCTAATGACAAAGGACTATATAGTGGAAATATAATCTAACGTTGTAAATAATGTTGTAAAAGACAATTGAATAAGCTGCAAATGTATTTTTAATAATTATAAATGTCTAGAGAACAGTATTAACATGATCTTAAGCTTATAAAATATCTCTAAGCATATTCATAGGAAATGGTTTGGAAGGTATATGAATGCTAAGACAGATTTGTTTTTTCTTTTGGCAGTCCATGGGACATTTCATACTCTTCACCAACTCCACCTGTGAAAGGCACCCATTCTCCTTCAGTTCTCCTTATTTATTGGTCAGCTTTAGCATGCATATAAGGCAATTGGAAACTCCATGACCATACACAGATGTACTTTCATCCACAAAGTGATGTCTCTGCTTTATAATACCTCTCAGTAGTCTTTTTGGCAGACTTGCCATATGCCATATGGTATTCGATTTCCTAACCTCTGCTTCCATGAGTATCCATTGTGCATCTAAGGAAGATGAGGTCCTTGACAGCATCAGTCTTTCTCCATTGATCATGATGTATATCTGTCCAACTGAGAGGATTTGGGTTTTCTTTATGTTGTGGTTGGATCCACATTAAGGCTCTATGTAGTCTTTTATTTTCCTCAGTGAATGCTTCAAGTTCTTTTTGCTTTCAGCAAGCAGCTCATACCATTGTGCCACAAGGGCCACCAGTCACATGCAGGTTGCAATGAATATTCCTTCAATCCTAATACTGCATTCTTCTTTATGTAGCCCGACATCTACTTCAACAAACAGGCTAAATACATATGGTGAACTGATAAATCCTGATGAACACGATTCTTTAATAATCATTCAACATTCTTCTAGTCAAATGATTGCACCTTGGTCCACATGAGCACAATAATGTGCTCTGGAATTCCCATTCTTTCCAATATAATCTATAGTTTGTTATGATTCACAAGCTTCGTGTCTTGGCATAGTCCATAATGTGAACATCTTTCTGGAATTCTCTGCTTTCAGCCACTCTCAGATCTCAGCAGTGATATTCCCCATTTCTCATCTTATTCTGCATCTGGCTTGATTATCTCTGTGGAAGTACTGCAACCATTTTGAGTGACCTTCTGCAAAAGTTGTATTTGCATCTTACATTAGCTCATAACCCCTTTAAAAGACCTATTGCCAGTGAGTTGATTCTGATAAATCATGACCTCATACCATTATGCCACCAGGGCTTCTTTTCCCCAAAGGGACCCTCGGATACTGTAAGTCCTCCCTGTGTTCTGACTGACTGTTCTTTTTATTGAGGAATTCACCAGCTGGTTGTTATCACATGCTAGTGTTAATTGGTGCTAATTTTCTGATGTTGGCCAAGTGAGTTGTATCTGAAAGCGGAGAAAGCCGTGAACAAGGGCTAATGCATCTGAGGTTAAAAATCACAACTTTTCACATTTGCAAATGTGCAGCTTTGAATAAGCCTCTTAAACTCCGTGTGGCTTAATGTCCTCATTTATAAGGTGAGCATAATGCCCTTGTCAAAAGAACTTGGGCAGGGAGTAAGCAAATAAAGTAGGAATGTTTTCTAAATGGAGAACACATCTTGAGTGTGCACTGTAGATGCTAAACATCGGTAGAGTTGGCGTAGTGTAGCAGTTCTCAGAACTAAAGTTCATCAGACAAAGGGGAGGCATAAATACCACTTATTCAGATCTGAAGCTCAATTAGTAAGGCTTCAAAGTTCAGGAATGTTTTGACTACCTGCAGAGTCATTCCTACTCTGGTAGACCCTAGAAAAGGACAGAATACTTGGTAAAGTGGAGGGGCAGCGAAAAAGAAGGCCTTCAACATGATGGATCCATATTATGGGATCAAACAGCAGTCATTGTGAGGACAGTGCTGGCTTGAGCAGAGGGTCTTTTGAACAGAGGGTCACTATGAGTTGGCCCAAACTCAAGGGCACTAACAGCAAGCACAACCACAACCATTTGCTGCAGGGAGTGGATTGAGGCAAAAATGACTTTTCTTGTCCTGCGTAAGGGAATATCTACAGAAACCCAGAAGGCAAGATAGTATGAATGTTTCACAGATCTGTGCCTTAAGACGTACAAAGTGCTCCTTGCCGGTGAGTGTTGTGTCTTCTACAACACTCTACTTCTCAGCTAGGTTTGTGGTTCATTCCAGTGACCACATGCAATTCAGAGTGCACACCATTGTGGGGCTTATTGTGGAAATGAGGAGGCTGCAGTTTCAGTGAGAAATACACAAAATACAGTTGTTCTCTTAAGGACAGTCTCTGCTGTTCCCACAGGCAGCCTTCTCTCTGACCCTTAGTCTCCTTTCTTGGCCTCTGATTGACGAATCTTTTCAACATTCTTTTGGGTGGGGTTGCTAGTAACTGCTCAAAAGGAATGCCACTTTACTATAAGCCTCATTCCGAAGGCTCACAGCTCCAACTCTGTGGGTTAGCAAGCCAAGCTCTTTGAAATAAATGCTTAGAGGTATGAGACTCAATAATCCAGTTTCCCGTCCAGAAGCACTCAGCTTTCCTTGCTCTGTGAGCAGGCAAGTGTACTTCTCTGTCTCATGCTCCTGATTTTGCTGCTGCTGCTCCTGTCACTCCTCTGATGTCAAAGCTGTCTCTTGGATCTAGGAGTTTCAGTGCATAGGAATATTGACCTTTAGGAAGACACACTTCACTCCTGATTCTTGCTGGCAGTGAAATTCCACTGCACCTGAGATGGCTTGTTTTATATCAGCTGGATGGCTATCACAGATGAATCATAGAACACAATCAGTAGTGTTTTCCCTTGCCTTCTTACCCAGGCACAGTAGGAAAACAAGAGTCATTTGATGGGTGTATCAAAGGCTATGGTTAGAAGAGCCATATTAAATAATTCACTAATTTGTAGTGATGATGAGACTTGTCTCTCACATCCTTTGGACATGTTCTCTGGAGGTTTCAGTCTCTGGAGAAGAACACTATGCGTAGTAAAAAAGAGTCATTGAAGAGGACACGGTGGCTGCAGCATTCGGCTCAAACCTAGCAATGATTATGAGGATGGTGCAGTGTTTTGTTCTGTGGTATATAGGGTTGGTATGAATTGGAACCAACTTGATGGTATTTAGCAAGAGTAATATATAGCAAAAAGGTTCTTGGATGGTGCAAATGGTTTATGCGCAACTTCTAAAGTTGGGCCCTTTGAATCTCCATGGCACCAGGAGGAAAGACCTGGCCGTCTGTGTCTTTAGATTACAGTCAATAAAATTCTGGAGATTTTATTGTAACACATGGGTTGGATAGACTGGAGAACAGCAAGTGTGTGTGTGTGTGTGTGTGTGTGTGTGTGTGTTTGAGAGAGTCTACAGCACTCTGGTTTATTATGAGATCCTTGATTTACAAGGTTTGTAGATAACATGGAAGAAGAGCAACCGATGACTAAGACACTCAAAAGGATGTCATTGGAAGGGATGAAAGAAGGAAGGGAAAATGCTTAGCTGGGGAAATGAAGAGTGAGAAGAGAAGATCCCAGTAGTCCTGCGTCTCTGAGTACTTGTTCAGCATACAGCTTGAATGAGTAAGGGTGGTTAAAGGGAAACTTAGGTACACGCTGTTCTTGACGTTATGCCAAACTTTTTGTTCTGTTGTACACAGGGTGTGAGTGGGCGCTGAAGGAGAACTACAGCAGAGTGAAGGAGGGAGTCATTTGGTGAGGCAAACTGGAGGAGATAGTAGACTCTAGGTATTTTTTTTAATTCGACAGAGAGGTATATGGAGAGAGGTATATTTATGGTTGTTAGAAATGAAAGAATATCTTTTAAAACAGGTAAAAGAAAAAAACATTAGGACTTTTAATTTTTCTATGAGGTTAAAAATAGTTTCAGATTATAAGATGCATTTTTCTGCTTTCAATTTTTGAACGACATATTCTTTGTTTCTAAGTGCCAAGTATGCTTGCTGTAGAGTCATCCAATATATGGCAACTCTTATTTGTATGGCTGTATTTAAATGGTTTGAGTGCTTGACTGCTTCTTACCACACTGGTAAGTATACAAAGTCATCTGTTCAATTAAAGTTCAATTAAAGTCAGGTAGCAACACTTGGTTTATCACTCTTATATTGCATTATCATCAGTTAGCTGGCTGCAGTCCACAATTCCTTCTGTTATTCATATTCAGCTTTATTATCTTGCTTTATCCTTGGAGAAAATGACACTTCTGTTAACTCATATCTTCACTTGTTTTCCAGTGGTTATTATAGTTACAATTTTTGCACTAAGCCAAGTTGTTTTTATGCTGCTGGAGATTTGCGCGTTTTACTTCTATGTACTTACTTAAGCATATAGTGTTAATGACAGTTGCATGAATCAAAGTCTATAGTCTACACAAGCATAAATTAACTCCTGCCCCTCTGTGGTGTGCCCTCTCTGAGATTTCCCTGAACGACCACCCAGAAGCCAGCCATCATTTACACAAACTGCAGAGAATCATTTAATTCAGAGCTGCAGCACACACCAATTGCTCTTCTGCCCTAGGATATGAAGCAGCAAACTCTGGATTGAAGATCGGCCTGTTGATCTCAAACTACAAAGGCCTTTATGGACTGAATTGCAGCTACCTTAAGATTTCTTCCTCAAATAGAATTCTTCACGTCTAAGTGAACACTCCAGAAATGCCCTTGACTATGACTTAAGGAAATTTAAATCTATCAGTGAACTTCTTTTCGTGGCTTCCAGATGGGAGAAAAGGCATCCTGGTATTGAATCTTTGTTTTTGCTTTAGGACTTAAAAGAAGCACTAGTGTATATTTTTTTTAATTTCAAACTGTCATACTTTTATTTTCCTTTGTGTTAATTTTCATTTTGTCATCACTTCTGATTTACCATTTTTACTCATGATTAAACCGAATTTTTCAGCACCTTTTTGGGAGTCTTTCTTTTTATTTAACTTTTTTCTCTCTTTTTAGACCATTTTATTGGGGGCTTGTACAACTCTTATCATAATCCATACATTCATCCATTATGTCAGCACATTTGTACATTTGTTACTGTCATCCTTCTCAAAACATTTGCTTTCTACTTGAGCCCTTGGTATCAGTTTCTCATTTTTCCCCTCCCTCCACGCCCCCCACCATGAACCCTTGATAATTTATAAATTATTATTATTATTTTGTCATGTCTTAAACTGTCCGATGTCTCCTTTCACCCAATTTTCTGTTATCCATCCCTATGGGAGGGCGTTATATGTAGATCTTTGTAATCAGTTAGTGATTTTGACCCCACATCCTTCCACCCTCCCTATATCACCAGTCTCAGCATTGGTCCTAAAGAGATCATCTGACCTGGAGTCCCTGTGTTTCCAGTTCCTATCTGTTCCACTTTAAATCCTCTGGTCCAGCTGGATTTGTAAGGTATAATTGGGATCATGATGGGGGTAGGTGGGGGGAACCATTTAGGAACTAGAGGAAAGTTGTTTCATTGTTGCTACACTGCACTGTTAACTGGTTCCTCTCCTCCCCTTGACCCTTCTGTGAGGGGATGTCTTGTTGTCTACAGATGGGTGTTGGGTCCCCACTCTGCACTCCCCCTCATTCACAGTGATTTGATTTTATGTTCTTTGATGCCTGATAACTGATTCCTTCAACACCTTGTGATCACACAGGCTGCTGTGCTTCTTCCATATGGGTTTTGTTGCTTCTGAGCTAGATGGCCGCTTGTTTACCTTCAAGTTTCTAAGACCCCAGATGCTATATCATTTTGAAGACACTATATCTTTTATTTTTTGTGGGGGGGGGCACCACTGCCCTCTGGTAGTCATGGGAGCTACCCAGCCTTGCTGCTGCTGGATTTGAACCGCCAAGCCAGTGGGCCGCAGTCCCGCACTCAACCACTCCGCCCCCGGGGCCCAGCCCACACTATATCTTTTAATAGCTATGCTGTCAGCTTTCATCACCACATTTGCCTATGCACCTGTTTTGTCTTCAGTGATCCTGTTGGGAAGGTGAGCATCATGGAATGTCAGTTTAATAGAACAAAGTATTCTTGCGTTGAGGGAGTTCTTAAGTGGAGGCCCCATGTCCATCTGCTACCTTAATACTAAACCTATAAATATATACACAGAGATCTCTTTCCCCATCTAGAAATATTTTTATATATGGACATGCCTTTATTTAGACCTCTATGAATGCCCTTTGCCTTCTATTTCTTCCCTCTATTACCTTATACTTTCCTCTTGTCCCACTACCATGCTCAGCCTTCATTTGGCTTTCAGGAATTGCTCTCAGTTAAATTGCCCTTGATCAAGCCCTACCAGGCCTCCGACACCCTTCTCACCACCGATTGAATCACTTGTCGTTCCCTTGTCCCTGAGTTTCATAATCCCGCTTACTTTCCCCCTACCTCCCCCTCTCCCAGGTCCCACTGGAACTGTTGGTCCCATTATTTTCTCCTGCAGATTTCTCCTCCTTATCTAGATATACCTGTGAAAATAATAACATGCAAAAAGACAAGACAGAGCAAATGAAAACAACAACAACAAAACCAATGGCAACAAAGAGAGAAAAGTTTGTAAATAGTTCAAGGACTGTGTGTTGGCCTTTAAGACTGTCTTCCGGGTGAGTTTAATGGGGTGCCATGCCCTGATGCCAAAGTCTATTTTTTTTGGGGGGGGGGACATCACTGCTCTCCGGTGGTGGGAGTAGGAGGCCCAGCCCCACTGATGGATTTGAACCTCCAACCCAGTGGGCCGCAGTCCCGCGCACAACCACTACGCCACCGGGGCTCAGCCCCCGCCAAAGTCTAATTTTGGTACTCCCTCAGGACTTCCTTGCTCTGCTCCCCTTGCTGTTCTGTTGCACGGAGCACCAGTGTATTAACTTCATAAGATTCATTGTTTTTGTGGTGAATATTTTTATGCACTTTGCTAGCTAGCAGTGCTAGCTGAGTGATTCATGGGATCTGAGGTTTTATAACTTATTTGGCTAGAAACATCAGTTGTAAAATGAAATAGTAGTTTTAAAAGTAATCAAGAAAATGATGAATGGGGCTGAGCCCCGGTTGCATAGTAGCTGTGCGCGGGACTGCAGTCCACTGGGTTGGAGGTTCAAATCCAGCAGCAGCTCTTCAGGAGTAAGGCTGGGCCTCCTACTCCTACCACCAGGGCAGTGCCCCCCCAATAAAAAAGAAAATGATAAATGTATCATCAGATACCCTATCATGGGATCTTTTGAAATTTTTAATTGTCTGGCTCTTATTTCAGAGATTATTATTTCAGAGACACAAAGATTACTTAACACTGATGCCTAAAATCTTTTAAGGTGAAATTTTTCTTCCAGTTTGGACAGAAAATTACTTTGGAAATTAGTAATATGAATGCATTAGAAATATGAAATAATTAAAAACATGAGGCTTAGAAAAATCTTAAATAGGGGAGCGTTTCCTTTTTCTTTTATTTTTCCTTTTTTTTTTTTTTTTGTGGCATCACTGCCCGGGTGGGATCATTTTTCTTTATGGAATTCCAACTAGTCAGTGGTTGTTAGTGTTTCTGGAGAATTTAAAGTATGGATTTCCAACATCTTTAATCTATGCTTTTTGCAAGATTGGCATGACTTAGAAAACCAAATTTAGAGTCATTGCTTTGAGTTTATGGATCCAGTAAGGTAGTACTCTATTTTGTCTCAAAAATTTATGCTATCTTTTCTGAAGGCAGTTATATAGAACCTTAAAATTATAAAGTAGGATTAGTATCTTCTAGACTTGAAACTTTCTTACTGATACTCGCAGCTCATGAGACTCAAACAGACATCGGAAGCCTTTTTCTCTCTCATGTGTGTATTCAGTCTGGGTGCTGTGCTGTTCACTGTGCACCCAGTGACGTGAGCAGGATCTCTCGGAGTCTTCCTTGATTATTCTTTCTCTCACTCCCCAGAGCCAATCTGCTAACATATTTTGCTCTGAATCTGATTCCCCGCCATATCTCCTACTGTGCTAGCCTGAGCTCCCATCATCTCTCACCTGAACTACTGCAAGAGTCTCTCAGTTTTGACTTCTTTTTAAAAGAGATGAACTTTATTTCTTTTTCATGGCAGTTTTCAACCCCATTGCCATCAAGTTGATTTTACCTCAGCAAATCAACATGACCAACTGGAACTACCAGCTGTAAATCTTTTTTTTTTTAAATAAATTATTTTATTGGAGGCTCTTTAAAAAAAACCATAATTTTATTGGGGGCTTTTACAGCTCTTATAGCATTGCATACATCAATTGTGTCAAGCATCTTTGTGCATATGTTGCTATCATCATTTTCAAAGCATTTTCTTTTCTGCTTGAGCCCTTGGTGTCAACTCCTCTTTTCCCCCTCATGTACCCTCCCACCCATATGAACCTTTTATAAATTATATATTATTATTTTCATATCTTACACTGTCACTGTCTCTTTTCATCCATGTTTCCAGTGTTCACCTCCCTGGGGCGGTGGTGGTGGTTACACAGCAATCAGTGGAGTCAGTTCCCCATTTCCCCCACTCCTCCCTGATCTTCCCCCTACCCTCATGGTATCCCTACTCCCATTACTGTTCCCGAGGGATTTATCTGGCCTGGATTCCGTGAGTCGAGAGTTTTTTTTATCACTGTACATGCTCCAGCCTAGCTGGATTTGTAAGATAGAACTGGGGTCATGATGATCAGGAGGGGGAGCATTAAAAAAACTAGAAGATTGTTGTGTGTTTCCTCAGTGCCGTGGCTGCACTCTGGCTATCTTGTTCCTTTCTTGTGACTCTTCTGTGAGGGGATGTCCAGTTGTCTACAGATAAGCTTTGGGTTTCTATTCCGACCCCCATCATTTGCATTGATCTATTTGTTTGAGGTCTTCTGATGCTGGGTACCTGATACTGTCAACACCTTGTGATCACACAGGTTGGTGAGTTTCTACCATGTGGGCTTTGTTGCTTCCCTGCTAGATGGCTAATTGTTTAATTTCAAAAGCTGTAAATGTTTTTTTAAAATCATTTTATTGGGGGCTCATACAACTTTTTTTATTGCTGTTCGTACAACTTTTATCATAATCCATGCATTCATCCATTGTATCAAGCACATCTATGCATTTGTTGCCATCATCATTCTCAAATTATTTGCTTTCTCATTAAGTCCTTGGTATTTAAGCTTCTCATTTCCCCCCTCCTTCCTCACTACCCTCTCCCTCATGAACCCTTGATAACTTATAAATTATTGTTATTTTGTCATGTCTTATACTGTTTGACGTCTCCCTTCACCCACTTTCCTGTTGTCCATATCCCAGGAAGGGGGCTATATGGAAATCCTTGTAGTTAGTTCCCCCTTTCTACTCTACTCTCCATCCACCCTCCCGGTATTACCACTTTCACTACTGGTCTTGAGAGGTTCATCTGCCCTGGATGCCCTGTGTTTCTACTTCCTATCCACGCCAGTGTACATCCTCTGGTCTAGCCAGATTTATAAGGTAGAATTAGGAATATGATAGTAGGGGGGAGGAAGCATGGAAGAACTAGAGGAAAGTTGTATGTTTCGTCATTGCTACATTGCTACTCTGACTGACTCGTCTCCTCGCTGGAACTTTTTAATAAGGGGATGTCTAGTTGCCTCCAGATGGACTTTGGGTCCCTACTTCGCACTCTCCCTCATTCACAATGATAGAATTTTTCATCTTTGATGCCTGATGCCTGATACCTGATCCCATCGACACCTCGTGATCACACAGGCCACAAGCTATGAATCTTTATGGAAACAAACTGTTATATTTTCCCTACAGAGGAGTTGATCAGTTCATATCACTAACCTCTCAGTTGTCAGCCACGCATCTAACTACTGTGTCAAGATGGCTCTGTAGAAAATTTTGTATCCGTTCAGCAAAATGAGAAGACAGCAGCAAGTATTCTTAAAGGACTACCCACTCAATTCTTCCTCTTATAACTAGTACGATCTTACTCTAGTACGATACATTTGTTAGCATTACCTAACTAAGATTGCTGTATGATTAATAACATCCATATTGTATTCAGATTTACCTATTTATGCCCCACGTCATCTTTCTGTTCCATCTTCCTAACTGTGACACACAATATACTTGCATTTAGTTGTTATATTTTCTTAAACTTCTGTTTAAGTGTCTGTTACAGTGTCTCAATCTTTTACTTTTTCCTCAACAGTTTTGAAATCAGATATCTTGTGGGATGCTCCTTTACTGAAATGTGTGGGGATGTTTTGCCCTCATGAATGGAGCAGTTTTATGGGTATGGGGGAGGATGAGCACTCAGTACAGCGCCATTATCATCTCAATGCATCAAGAGTACCGATGATCAGTGTTTCATTGGTGAGGGCTAGTGTTGGTCAGATCTTTCTCTCACTTTCCATAGTGTCCTCTTTTGTGAGGAAGTCACTCTGAATGGCCAACTTCAGAAATTGAGGTGCATGCTGAAAAAAATGAGTGTAATAGTACATTGAGAAGAACTACCAGTATTTCAAATCAGATTTAGAAGAGGTTCTGGAATGAGGAATATCCTTTATGATGTCAGATGAATCCTGGCTAAAAGCAAAGAATACCAGAAAGATGCTATTAATTTGAGTCAGTTCCAGCTCATGGTGACTCTGGTACATTGGAACCCAACCTGGTTGGTACTGAGCTGTTCCCAAAGTTGTTCATGTATTTGAGCCCATTGCTGTAGCCATCGTGTCAATATATTCGTCTCACTCAGTGTCCTCCTCTCTTTTGCTCCCCCTCTTCTGTATTAAGCTTCATGACTTTCTCCAGGGACCTGTTTCTCCTGAAAATGTGTCCAAAGTATGGGAGAAGTCCCACCATCCTCCTTTCTAATGATCATTCTGGCTAGGCTTCTTCCAAGACAGATTTGTTTTTCCTTTTCTCTGTCCATAGTTCTTTCAGTATTCTTCTGCCAGCACCATAGTGCCAATGCATGGATTCTTCTTTGGTCTTGCTTACTCTGTGCTCAACTTTCACTGCATAGAAGCACATGAAAATAACATGTCTTGAATAAGGTGTACCACAATCCTCAAAATAGCATCTTTGCCCTTTTCAACAATTTAAAGAGGTCTTATGCAGCAGATTTACCTAATTCAGTTCATTGTTTCTGTTGTTTTCCCGAACCCTGATGGTGTAACCAAGTAAGACAAAATCCTTCACAACTTCAATCATTTCTCCTTTTATCATGATGTTACTTATTGTTCCAATTGTGAGGATATTAGTTATCTTTACACTGGTCCATACTGTGGGCTGTAATCCTTGATCTTCATCAGGAAGTGCTTCTAGGCCTCTGTACTTTCAGCAAGGTTGTACCAGATTGCAGGTTGCTACTAAGCCTTCCTCCAAACCTGATGCCCCATTCTTCTTTATGTAATTCAGCTTCTCTGATTATCTTCTCAGAATAGAAAACTGCTTATGTATGTTTTATTGACTATGCAAAGGCATTTGACACTGCATCATAACAAACTAGAGATGAAATAGTGAGGAATAGAAATTCCTGAATTTCTATTGTACTGATGTTGATTGTATTCACTTGTGCATGGATAAAAATGCAGTCATTGAGGCAGAAAAAAGGAACACTGTATGGCTGAAAGTGGGAAATATGTGCATCAGGAAATGTGTGTATCCTAGCATATTTCACCAGGTAGTATACTGAGCTGATAATCTTAGATACTTGTTTATATGAAGAAGAACATGGCATCAGGATTAGAGGAAGACTCATTATGAACAACTTGTGGTATGCAGATGGCACAATCTTGCTTGATAAAATTGAAGAAGACTTGAACCACTTACTGGTGAAGAGCAAAAACTGCAGCCTCTAGTATGCCTTACACCTCCTCATAAAGGAAGCACAGTCTTCACAGCTAATCCAATAAGCAGCAGCATTGTGGCAATGGAATAAAGATTGAAGGTGCCCAAGATCTCATTTTACTTTAATTCACATGGTAGCAGCAGTCAGGAAACCATACAATTCATTGTATTAGGAAATGATCCAAAAGACTTCTTTCGAAGTGTTTAAAAGCAGAGAAGTCACTTTGAAGAGTAAGAATCAAGCCTTGGACTTGTGGACAAGTCCACGAATATTCCATGGGCTTCCAGAAGAATGAAGGACTCTGTCCTGTAAGAAGTTGTGTTCAGACCTCACCCTGGTATGCCAACTCCTGATGGTGATGTCTTTCCGTTCTGAGCAGTTTGTTCACAGAGAGGACTGCAGGGCTGGCCTCAGCCTGAGACAGGACAGCCCTTCCCTAGAGGACAGTGCTGCAGAGGACGGTGCTGAAGACAGAGTTCAGGGAGATTAGCTGATCTGACCTACCCAAGGGGGCCTTGGGGGTGGGTGGGTTGGGAGAGGAAAGGGGTAGACGTGGGAGTAGGTGGGGTGAGTGCTGAGCCAATAACAGGGGAATAGCAAGGGCTCTAAAATTGATGCTGAGGAAGGTATAATGTTCCTGGTCATATTTGATCAATTCAAATGTATCCAAGAGAAATTACTGAGAGTTGAGTGATGGGTGGACACAATAGTGGGGCAGGAGTAAAGAAAATGAGGAAAAAGAAGAAAATAAAAACTACATATATATAAAGTATAAATAGATATGTATATTTGTAAATATATAAACAGTATTTGTCTATATATGTACACATATGTAAACACAATAAGGATGCAGACGAACTTCTACTGCTTTGGGCCTCCACTTAAATCTTACCTCAGTAGGAGAACAGTTTGTTCTAAAAATGTGGCATTGTATGAGACTCACCTTCATGATATGATCCCTTAAGAGAAAATGGGTGCATAAGCAAATGTGAAGAAAGCTCATGGTGCCAGGTTATTAAAAGAGATAGCATTTGAGGCCTTAAAGGCTTGAAGTTAATCAAGCAGCCATCTAACAGGGAAGCAACAAAACCCACATGGAAGAACGCCAGCCTGTGTGATCATGAGTTGTCAACAGGAATGGGTATCAGAAGTTCGAAAACAATCAACCAAATGGATGTGAAGGAGTGTGGACAAGGTGGAGACCCCAAACTCACCTAGAAGACAGTTGAACAGTCCCTCACAGAAGGCCCACATGAAAGGGATGATGATATCCAGGGTGCAATATAGCACTGATGAACCACATAACTATCCTCTAGTTCTTTTATCTTTCTTTCCCTTATTATTATGGTTTTTGTTTTACCTCATTAATCATGTTAGACTTGGGCTTCTAAGGGTGTGCTAGGGAGGGGCAGAGAAGGAGTAAAAGGGATCTGATATCAAGGAGTTCAAGGAGAAAGAAAATGATTTGAAACTGATTGTGTTAGCCACTGTACAATTGTGCTTGACCTAATTGAATTGTGGATTTTTATAATATTTGTATAGCTCAATATTAAAACAAAAAGTTGTGGTATGCCAGGTTATCTACAGAAACTAATCCAGTAACACTCGGGTATGTATAAGAGAGAGTTTTATTTCAAGAAGCAATTATATATCAAAAAGAAATCCCAGCCTAGTCCAACTAAAGTCCTTTTGTTCAATATTAGTCCACAAATTCCTCTTCAGACTCCTGGTGTCACATGTAATGATGCAGACAGAAGGAAGATCCTAGAATTGTGCAGAATTGTGAGAATTCTAGGTCGGTCGGTAGAAACATAGCAGAGCACCAGCAGCTCTCGGGTCAGTGGCAAAGTCCCAACATGCAGGAAATCGAAGGCAGAAGAAGACCCACACCCTCAAGGAGACATCATCAGCCTGGGACCTCATTGACAGATTCGATTCCTCTCCTACACTTTCATACATCTTCAAGTTGACATAAATCATCTAACTGCCACACAAGGATAGCCAGAATACTTTTTTAAAGGGAGGATCGTGAGACATCATCTCAGACACTTTAGACATACTATGAGGAGGGACTAGTCTCTGGAGAATGACCTCTACTTCATAAACTAGAAGGTCAGCCAAAAAGGAATAGTATGAACCTATGGACTGTAACAAGGGTCTCAAGCAAAAAATTTGAGGATGCTACAGGACTATGTGGTGCTTTGTTCTGTACATAGGTTCTCTCGGTCAGACCCAACAATAACATCATCAAAATTCAACAAAGAGGCCTGAGTTTTAAACAAAAATATTTATTTTGTAGTCTAGTACTGCTGTGGCAATAATATCAGAATATATTGGGTAAAAGCAGCAGAAACCCTAAGAAAAAAGGGTCTAGCAATGTTAGGCTTGACTGTTAAAATTAGTAAGAACTCTACGTAAAGGTTGTTCTGGAATTGGAATGGTATTAGGTTTCTAGATTCTCTTGGCCTATTCCCCTGGATGGAGCATCCACACATGACAGTGTCCAGTGAGGGAAGTGGGAGGGAGTAGGAAAATCATTTGTGTCCTTTTTATGGTGAAAACTTTGTAGAAGATACATATCCAGCAGACATATCCTATCTCTCACTGCTCAGAAGTGAATCATAGCCTTATTCTTGAGCTAGTTGCTGACAAAAGGACAGTAGAACTGCCACGGTAGTCTTAACCAAATCACGAATCAACCCTCAGTTTACGTATTTTTAGCATCCTTCAAAAGCTGGAATTGGTTATCAAGGACAAGGGAGGACTGACCCCTCAAAATGTAGCAAACAGTGTTTGCCATAATTGTTGAACATTGAGTCTGAATAAATCTTTATGAACTAATATAGAATGACAGTTCTGATGTCAAAGCAAAGAAGTTATGGGTACAATGAAAAAGACTAAATAAATATAAATTGATATGTAAACGCCTAAGGCTTTCATGGACACTGGACTTTTCCAAAGTCCTTGTGGCACAGTGGGTCTTGCATAAGGTCAGCAGCTCACAGACATCAACCATTCCACAGGATAAGATAGACTTTCTGAGAATTACAGTCTCAAAGACTTACAGAGGCAGATCTACCCTGTCCTGTAGGATTTCTCTAAGCTCAGTGACAGTGCGCTTGGTTTGGTTTTGGAGTTTTTTATGTAAGTAAAACAATGAGCTCTATAAATGGCCAAATGACTAAAATTATACCAACTATAAAACTTTTCTTTAAAAAAATTCAACTTTATTGTCAAGTGAATATATATATATTGGGTCTCAATTATTGCCTCCTTTGCCATGGCATCAGAACTGTGTAGTGTCCAGCCGCTATTACTGAAGAGTTTCATGAGAGATTTTATAGATGATCTGTGATCAAGAAGGGGGCAATGCAGAACAGAATTTCAAAATTTCACAGACTCGAGATGTTCTGGAGCCATTGCGTCTGCATGAATTTCTGAAACTCTTATCCCCAAATCATCTTTAAACCTTAAACTGACTAATTTCTTGAAGTCTTCTTAAAACCAAACAATGGGTTAGCTTAAGCGTAAAGGAATGTCTGCCTGGAACATTATACTCTTTAAGAGCTTTCTTTAGGGCTGGGCCCCGGTGGTGTAGTGGTTGTACACAGGACTGTGGCCCACTGGGATGGAGGTTCAATTCCAGCAGCAGCTCCACAGGAGCAAAGAGTGGGCCTCCTACTCCCACCATCAGAGGGCAGTGATGCTTCCCCCCCAAAAAAAAGAGCTTTCTTTATAGAATCAGGTTAATAGCAACTGAGAAGCTACTAGAAAGATTAGACAGTAACCTTAGGCATGCAGGTCAGTGAGCTGATAAGAAGGAGGGAGAAACAACTCTGAAAAGAAGGTGGGAGTATTGCACAACAGACAGTATGATAAATATGGCAGAAATGGACATGCAGAGCTGAAAATATGTCTGTTGTATGTATTTACAATAATTATCTATCTATATCTCTCTATTTATCTATATACCTATCTATCTACGTATCATTGATACTTGAGTTCTCCTAATCTATCCTTTCTGGTGTTTGACTTGATGTTAATTTCATTTTCAGGCTTAAAAAATGAGAAGTTTTAACTTAAGCCTTAAAAAACAAGGTGACAGTATTGCTGTTACTGTTTTTTTTGGGGGGCATCACTGCCCTCTGGTGATCATGGGAGCTCCCCAGCCTTGCTCCTGCAGAGCTGCTGCTGGATTTGAACCACCAAGCCAGTGGACCGCAGTCCCGCACTCAACCACTACACCACTGGGGCTCAGCCCGCTATTACCATTTTTTTCGGACCATAAGCTGCACCTGACCATAAAGCATACCCAGTTTTTAGAGCAGGAAAACTGAACCAAATAGTACTGGTGTACTAAAATGTTGATTAAAATATAGCACAATGTGGTCATATTTAACAGCATTAACTCAAGAGTGATGTTGAGAACCATCCTCACTTTCATTAACAAATGAGGGGAGGCGTGCGCTGTGCTCATCTTGTGATCTGACTGACATCGAGCCTGCAGGAGGCGGGGCTTCCACTGAACACTCAGCAATCCGTAGCCTGCAAACAGCAGTGGACAATAAGCAGGTGCATGGGATCATAAACAAATGTTCTGGGGAACCACACCTTCGAACCATAAAACGCACCCTCGTTTCCCTCCACTTTGGGGGAAAAAAACTGTGTCTTATGATCTGCCAAAAGTGCTGTAGGCTCAACTCGTGTGACAGGACTTAAAATAACGGTGTCCAAAAAGATATAATAGTTTGGAATTCACGTGGCAGCCCCACAGGTTCTTGCCACTTTACTGTTCTGCAGACCTTGCTCTCAGCTTTTCTGCTAGCAACAAGAATCCTTTCCGTAGATGTGATTGCAAAGTAGGAATAAAGGGAGGTAATAAAAATGACATAGGTCAGAAGGAGGGCTTTTACTTAATTCTGAAATACTTACTCTGTAAGAAAGAGGCATCCAGGGAGAGCCAGGCAGAAGTCTTGCTCAACAGACATAGGTGCTGTAGGGAGTGGGGTTCATATGGCACCACTACAGTTTTGTTGGGAAGATAGACAGTGAAGCCAGTCAGTGGACACCAGGATGAGGTACCCATTTATGCTTCAGCTCAGGATTGTGGAAATACAGATGAGTCTTTCAGAATAGGAGAGAGGACTAAAAAGTAGGAATGAGTTTGTACCTGAAATAGGAGGCAGGGACATCTAAGAAGAAGCTTTTAAGAATGGGGCTTGTGACAGTGCTTGACACACCATGGACTTAGGTATGTATTATGATAAGAGTTGCATGAGCCCCCAATAAAAGGATTTTTTTTAAAGAAAAAAAGAATGAGGCTTGTGGTGGGGCCAGGGTATGGGGAGAAAGTAGACCAGGATTGCAGTGTTGATTATTCACACTTGTGGTTGCAATCCCAATTTCTTTTAAGTCGCTGACTTTGTTTCGGCATCAGATGAAAATTTACTTAAGCATACCTAAGAAAATGAATTTTTATAGCCAAGGAAGCTTCTCGTTATCCTTTTCTTTTCTGTCCTCTCTTTGATTTCTCCTGAAGCTTATTTAGGTAAAGAAAATCACTTCTTCCAAAGATGCATTGGTACCTTGGCATCATTTCAAAGGAACCTCCTTTCCCACTTAGTTAACTACATTTCCCCTGGAGAAAAAAAAATCTCTGTCCGTGTCACATCCTTGAACAGGACTCCTGCTGGCCCGTTCTTGTCTCTGGCTGTGGCAGCTGTGAACATATCTACTACTGATTGTTAACGTGTGATATAAATCCGACTGGAGCATGCCCACTAATTGGTCTGAGAGTTGGGTGTAGACAATGCTGTCTTATAGTAGCTTGTGTAGATAGGCCTAGTCATAGGGTTAATTCTGCTTGACAGCACATCAGCAGCATCTTGAGCGTAATTACCCAACAGAAGTTTTCCCACAGCCAAGCCAAGAGCTTCAAAGGCTTCTGAATTTACAACCAGTATTAACCTATATCTGAAACATAGTGTTCCCACAAGGGCTCAGCGTTTTTTCCCCTTCTTATTAAATGTATGAGGTTACGAGGTTCATTCACTCTTTGCTAAGAGCTTAGTGAAAAATTACTTGGTGTTGATAAATTGAAAATCTTTAATAATAAGCAGAGAGGATAATTACAAATTGTTTTTCCCCCCCGCATTGCTTCATTCTATTATTGAAACAAGTTAAACCGAAGATATCAGGTGGTTTTTTTTTTCCCACAGAATTTATCCTTTTTCAAATACAAACTTAAATATTTTCTACATTGTGCTACCTGCCAAAATGTGTACATTCACAGGGGCTTGGGTAATTCATGCATTTAAAATGCTTAAGAAAAGTGTGTATTTGCATTTTAGAAAGATACTCCACTTGTTGATAAATGAACTGAAAAAAATGAACTATTTCATCCTTTTCCCTCCTCCATGAAATAACTATTGTTCAAACAATTTTTATATTAAAATATTTTTCTTTTCCTTTGCAGATCAGAAACCAAATTTGACTCTGGCTCAGGTATGTTTACATTAGTCATGTTATTCTGAGTATATTTTATTTACATTATCCTGTGAGGAGTAATTCATCAGATTGAGAGCCATTTTGATCTTAAACAGACTGGGTAGTCTCTTCAGAACATGAGCCCGACCTCAAAGCAGGGTTGTTGGTTGCTGGGATCATAAACAAGGATGTTCACTTGGACTTCGGGATGGTTCTGCAAGAGGCATCAAATGCACGGTATCTACAGAGGCTAATTTTTAAAGCAGAGATTGGGGTGGGGGGGAAACACATCCTCACTGTTCAGAATAGAACATTACTTTTCTGGTGGACAAAGCATTCTAAATAATCTGAATATTGTCTGCAAGTGATTTGTTATCAGATGTGGGTGATAGATACATAAATCCAGCAAACAGTAGTTTCAGCCAGGGAAAATAGAATGCTGTCAATGATTTATTCAATATCCATTGTTATTGTTGGAGGGAGACAGACAACTAAGGTCAGATTAAGCACTTATTTTATGTACCTATCAGGGCAAATTTTACAGTCCCACAAGTGGTGGCATCTCAGACCCATTGATGTTTTCTTCTCAGTGAGCATGACGGTAGCTACGTAATCCTGAGATTTGACACTGTCTTTATGTCACATTGTGAGATTTATTTATATCATCCAGAACTTCTGATGCTATTTTCAATTAGAGAAAGAAAGAAAGCAAAGTCTCATGTTAGGAACATACGAAGGAATTAATCTTAGGAGAAAATAATTTAAAAAATCACTTTCACTTTATAAGCATGTTGACTTCGATGTTGGTTCGATTTTTAAGTTTTAAAAATGCTGTTTATGCACAGAAAAGAACCAAGGGATAGATATCCTTCTTTTTGATAGTGGTATTAAGGGACTAATGTATTTTCATACATTTCATCATTTATTGTACAGATCTATGAATTTCTACTACATGGTGAAACCCTTTAAATAGGAAGTCTGTTTGTTTAAGTTAACAGTTCACCTAAGTTTGAGAACCACAATTCCAAGAATCTTTCTCTTCTATGTGTTCTTGAAATTCTGATCATAGAGGTCAGGGATACTAAGACATTTCTGATTAATAGCATTGATTAGACGGAGGCTAAAGGCAGGTGAAGATGGTGTCGCCTATTTGACTCTTTTGTTGATTCAGATAAGGTGGCTCAAAATAGACCAATAGGCTCTTTTTAATAGTTAAACTAGTTAAAGTAGGATTAAAAATAAATGAATGCTGAATACTCCATATCACTGATGGAGAATGACTTCTTAACATCAAAAATGCATGCCTTTTTATCATTGTAACCCAGTCATCAAATATTTATTTAGGACTTATGACTTTATTATAGTTTGATGTGTACTTAAATCACTAAAAAGAAAGTCAGAAATTGATCATTGGGAAGAGGATCTGGAATATAGCTTAAAAAATCTACTAGGTTCACTTTGAAAGAAGATCTTGGAAACAGTGTATAAAACTGAAATATTAGGCAGCTGTTGTCAGAATCACATGATTTATATTAAAATTTCAAATCCAAATTAAAATGTGCTGCTATATTCCTATACTGATGTTTAATATTTATCACGAAAATAGTTATAACATCTGTACAGGCACACACATCTTTTACTCTTGTTCATTTTGTTCATGACTCTTATTTTCTTCTTGGCACAAAATCCCTATCATGGATAACATCTACATGCCTTTGAAAACTGCAAAGTTCTGTACTCTGAAAAGTCTTATGAGGAATACTGATTTAAAGTTTATTTTACTTTTATATATAAATATATTGTGGAAAAATTGCAAGTGGGCTGAAATTAAGAAACATGTAATTAAAAAAGAAATGTCTTTTAGCTCATCATTGAATGAGGGGATCATGACTCATAGGAAACCAGAATTTAAATTTTTGCTATTCTGTATGCAATGATACAGGTACATCTTGGAACAATTAAATGTATGGCTTTAATAGCTTCAGATTCTCTAGTGTTCATCAAATGCAGAGAGTAAACTAGTTTATTACAGATGTAACAGGGTTTCTAAGGGTTCTTGATTTTAAAAGAAGGAAGATGTCAATCTCCTTAAAAAATAAATAGTATGACTGGTGACTAAGCATAAAGGAAAAGGGTTTCAAAGTGAGATGTTTGATGTGTGTGCAGAGGCATGTGTAGATTTTATTCCTCAGGGAAATCACCTAACACAGACAGAGCTCCTGACACAACATTTTGCAGTTTCTTTAAATGTATTTCAAACTATGAAGGGAGATTCAGGAGAGAGGGAAGAAAAGTTTTTCTCGTTAGTATGTGTTAAAATTTTTCACTGGTTGACTATATATAAAAATGCCAGCCTAGGAAGTAATTAAATTTTTTCTTAGAATTAAAAGGTATCTTATTTTTCTCCACAAAAGCAAATCCATAAACATTTGCCTTGTGGTTTTGTAAATGTTAAAAGTTTTTGTAATGAGCAATGTTCAGGCCTACAGAAAAGCGAAGGCAAAAGTATAGTGAGCACTTGCCTCTGTTACAGGCTTCCATATTCGATCCATTTGTTTTCTCTCATTGCTTAAAGTATTTCAGAGTAAAATACATACATCGCATTTAAAATCGGAACATTAGGACTTGCCTAGACTTACAGAAAGAGGTCACTGACTTTTTAATCTCAGGAATCTGGATCACATGCACATTTTTAGGGAAAGGATTGTGCCATCATCATGTCCCTATCAGTCAACGGGATTTTGAAAGTTTTATTTGTGGTGAATTGTGTGGCTAAAAAACAAACAAAAATGAGCCTCCAATAAAATGATTTATTTTAAAAACAAAGGAGGGGGAATGAGGAGGTTAAACCAAGGACTTAAGTAGAAAATATTTGGAAATGAATATGGCAACATGTGTACAAATATGCTTGATACAAATGATGTGTGGAATGTTATAAGAGCTGTAAGAGCCACCAATTAAATCATTGAAAAAAAATAAAAAATAAAAAAAAACAAAAAAGCGCTTTTTAATTTGAAGGGAGAGGTATAGGTTAATTCTGTTGTTGAAACTTTTGCTTCCATCTAGCTGTGCTCTCTCTGTACAAACTGAGTTATATCTGGAGTAAAAAACATTTCTATTGGTTTATAACTCGATCCACCAAAGGTTTTTGACTGCCAGTTGGAAGCAGAGATTAGGTTCTTTGTAAAGAAGTTGTAGGCTTTTATTTTGATACTCTTTTCTAGTAATGTACTACTTTTGCTTGCTTAAAATTGTGTAGAGTTGGTACTTTTACTAATAGAGTAAACCAGATTCCCTTTTATGTTCAGAAGTAGCAAGAAGCTCTGCTCTTCTCCCCACCTCCCAAGAAGGGAAGTTAGTTGATCCTGGAGGAAGTAGAGCATTGAGTTTAATGTAGTGATTAAACATGAAAGCTATATATCAAATCTCAGGAGAAACATGCTTTTGAAAGAGGCAGAGAACTGTGGAACATACTGCATGATAGACTATGTAAACAGAGCCCTGGAGGTCAGCGTGTGGATGCAAACCAATTAAATAAAGAACTTACTGGCTTTGCTTTCTATCATCAGGAAGGGGAGGGAGACCATAAGCTAGCATGCATAGGGTTGAAATATAAACTTCGCTTGAATAAACTAGGCACTTTTGGAAACTTCAATAATTCTTTCAATCCAATTCCAAGATATATATTTTTTTACTAAGGTTCCTAGAAGTTAAGGAGGGAAAATTTAAAGACTATATGTTCTCTTTGACATTCTGTCCATATCTATCAGCAAAGGTTCTGGTGGTGAGTCGAATGGAAGAGAAAGCAGAGTATAGAAGTATACTCTTAAACAAAAAGTAGTCAGATTTAAAGAATATGCACACTCCTTTCAAAAAACACATCGCTGGGAAAAAGCAGAACTTGTGCAGAATAACTGGAAGGAAAAAAAGGGGGGGTTCTTTTCTTTTGAATTTTGAGGTATAAGGCCAAGATATAGTTGGAATTGAATCAATATTAACAAAATATTAGCATACAGTTATTTCTGTTGAATTAAAGTAGAATAACTTTCTAAACAAGAAGAACCCTAATCCTGTAACTTCAGAATTATAAAGTTGTTCACAGTCTGATTCTGAGATCCTAATCTTCTCAGGCAATGTTTGGGTGAGACAGTGAAATACCGAGTTAAAAGGTACAGTTTCATGGCCCAAAAACATTCAATACAAAGATTTTGTTTGTGTTTTTCCTGGAGAGTCATATCGACTGAGAAAGTAAATAAGCTAATGTTTAGTGCTTGTTGATTCTGGGCTGCTTGGACTAGCTCGAAGAAGGAAATGGGCCCATAGAACACAGCAACCCACAGGTATAAGATTTCATGAAAGCAAATTACGGAGGATTAGGAGACCTAATGAGCATGGGTTAGTGTGGAGAGTGGAGGAGGGAGCTTACTATTAAATAAAGCCCAAGAGTGTAGAAGGTTAGGGGAGCCTAAAAGACATGGTAATAAAAGACACAACAGAAAGTAATTATCTTGTGGAGTTGGGGGGGGCACCCCTAAAGCCTTCAAGAGACAAAAAGCAGCTAGTGTCACTTTTAAGATCTATCGTTATAAAAGGAATCTACACCAGGGTAAGGAAACCAAAAAATATCACCATCTAAAACTTTTGCTATAATCTTTATTTTTTGCTATAATCTTTGTTCAAGCAATATGTCTTTGTTTCCTACTTTACCTATTAAGAGATCAATCTAATGCTTATAATTAGTGTTTCATTTTTCTAGAACTTTGAATAAGAAGCAGCTTTTCATATTTGATTATCATTAAAACAGGTTGATTTAGGAGAGAACACTAACTTATTGGTGAATGTTACTGTTAAATGCTGAGTCGATGCCGTAGCAGCCATATGTGTAGCAGAAGCAAGCCCTGCTCTGTCTTGTGCTAGCCTCACACTCAGTGCTGTTTGCAACCTTTGCTGCAGGCAGTCTGTCAGTCCATCTCCTAGAGGACATTCCTGGGCTTTTTGGCTGACTCTTCATTTTGTCAAGCATGGTGTTTTCTATAGGAGCTGATGTCCAAAGTACATAAGGCCTCACCATCCTGGTTTCTCATGAGCATTCTGGCTGTACTTCTTATGAATGAAAGAAATAAATTTGTGAAGACTGCTCTTGTTTTTACTTAAAAACAAAACAAAACTGGGTATTTATAACCTGACACTATTCCTTCATCTGGATGTAGATTTTATTATTTATAACCTTGGATCATATAGGATGGGGTGCTTCTTCTGTGTGAACTCATACATTAAAAACATCCTATAAAATTTTCCATTTTCTTAAAAAGTCTTCCTACTAAGCTCCAGTGACTGTCCTGTGTCTTTTAAGAAAATCTGTCAGGATGACTCCTTTGAAATTCTGAAAGAACTATGGCCATACCTTTTGTGTTAGTGTGGGTTGACTCTAGAAACAAATTCATAGACATTTATACGTGTCTGAGAGAGTTTTATATCAAAGAGTAATTGTGTATTGAGAAACCATTGCAGCCCAGTTCAGATCAAGTCCATAAACCTGATATTAGCCCATATGTCTGATCCCAATCTATAAGTTCCTCTTCAGACACTCGCAAAACATGCAGTGTCTACAAATGCAGGAAGAACACAGGCTAGTGGGCAGAAAGTCTTGTGATCCAGTGTTAATGGAAGCATCTCAGCATTGGCAGGGGTCTCCACGTGACAACTCCAACTCCAGCGCTCTAGCATCGTTCGATGTGTCTTGTCAACAAGCATGTCTCACAGGGAGTGTGTTGCCTACTTGTTATAAGACACATTTAGATGGCTAATTGTTTTAAAAAACCCTTTAAGACTCTAGATGTTCTTTCTGATAGCCAGGCACCATCTGATTTCTCTATCAACAGCACCCATATCTTCAGTGATCTCTTTGGGCGAGTAACTATCGAGTTGGGCCATGGCATAAACACTCATTATTCGTAGATTAGGGCATGATTCAATGTAATCCCAAAGTCCATTTATGTATCTACTTTGTAGGTATGCCTCTGAGTCATTTTAGAGACATTATTATCTCTTAGTATCATAATGAATATTAAAAGTCATACCTGTGGGGCACAAATTAATTTTACTGATAGTGTCATTAGTTTAGTAAATGGCATAGATTTAAAACACCATTGAGAAAATGAAATTATATATGTATAAGTCAGCCTTTATACCACAATAGATGAAGTGTTGACTGGTCCAGATTAAAAGTTTAAGTGACCAAACACCATTTACACGAACAGTGAAGGTTGGGGATAGGGTAAATCTTTGAGAAACATTCATTCACAAAGGCAAAATCATGTCTGCTAGATTAACACATGCCATAAAAAAGCATGAAAATATTAAGTATATGTTAGTCCTGGGCCATCATGCATTGGACACCCTCACAGGAAAAGATCAGAGTCAAAGTCCAGTGACCATAACCTTGGGATAACTGTCATTTGCTGCTTCTCATATAAGAGCAGCAGTTCTCAATTTGTGGGTCATAACCCCTTTGGGGGTTGAGCGACCCATTCACAGAGGTCGCCTGATTCAACAGTAGCAAAATTACAGTTAGGAAGTAGTAATGAAAATAATTTTATGGTTGGGGGTCCCCACAACACAAGGAACTGTATTAAGGGGTTGCGGCACTAGGAAAGTTGAGAATCACTGCTCAAGAGTGTTTCCGCCTTAAGTTCAAGTTCCTTAAATCTGCCATAGGCGAGTTTAAGGGAAAGTCCAGTTCACTTGGTGGGATTTCCAAATCTCTTTCTTCTGGTGTGATCTCTGAAGGGTGTTGTGCACATTGAAAAGTCAGAGTCTGAAGTCCCAGTTGTCTGTGGCATGTGACTTGGGTCACCCAAGATTGGACAGAGCTAGGTCAAAAGTGTCCAATTAGGAACATGATATTGGGAGCGTTCTCACCTTGGGGTCTATACAAGTAATGGGCAGTGTTTTTTCCAGTGACAGGTTGCCGCATCTGGTTTACCCTTAACAGAAGTGTAACCACGTTCTCTGAAACCAGCATGCCTGCCTCCTCCCCTCTTGCCTTACATGTCTAGTGAAGTTTGCTGATCACTATTGTAGGTGTGTCTGTTGATTTGGGTGACTTTAAAACAGTGTTCTTTGACCTGGACTGGTTGGTCTTCTCCCTTTTCCCCCATCCTGAGATCCCTGCTGATTTGAGGCCTCCTGTGGGTGACAGGGAAAGCCTAACATCAGTTTGCAGGGTACCCATATGGATTCACCCTTTGGTGATTCCCCTCTGACTAGAGTCCAGGGATGTGAATAGCCTTGTTGGAGAGCATTAATTATAAAATTCATCGTGGCATATGCTGTTAGGTTAAAATGCCTACCGTCTTATCATTTAATTTCCTTTGATCCATTTAAAATTTGCTCCAGTTTTTACTATTTTCTGCTTTTCAGTGGAGGTTTCCTCCTTTATTTTCTCTCTTTTTTCCCCCTTTGAGGTATATTTCCTGTATGTGAAATCCAGAATAGGTAAATCTATAAAGACAGTAACTGGCTATGTCAATTAGGGTTAACTAGAGAAACAAATTCATAGACACTCATATATGTCTAAGAAATAACTTTATATATAAGAGCAGTTGCATACTGAGAAAACATCCCAGCCCAGTCCAGATCAACTCCATAAATCCTATATTAGCCCATACGTCTGATACCAATCAATAAATTCCTCTTTAGATTCACAAAACATGTTTAATAATGCCAAATGTAGGAAGATCACAGGCCAGGGGGTGGATCCTGTGGTGGTGTAAGCATCTCTATGTGGCTCGTCCAATTCCAGAGAACCAGTGGAGCTCCATGTGTCTTGTCAGCAGAAATTTCTCCCAGGAAGTGAGCATGTGTCTTGCCTTCAGCGAGCTGTTTAATCTTCTTGGTGCCCCTAAATGAGGTTATAAAGCTGGGACCTGATTGATGGGCTAAACTCCAACACATCACTTGTAATAGCCTCAAATTGATAACAGATTATGTAACTGCCACAGACCAACCCTTACCAATTTGACACTTTCATACAACTCTTAGCCATATATAATTTTCTCTTTTTTTAAAAAAAAATCATTTCATTGGGGGCTCGTACAACTCTTATCACAATCCATGCATCCATCGTGTCGAGCACATCTGTACATTTGTTGCCATCCTCATTCTCAAAACATTTTCTTTCTACTTGAGCCCTTGATATCAGCTCCTTATTTCCCCCTCCCTCCCCAGTCCCCCTCCCTCACTAACCCATGATAATTTATAAATTATAATTATTTTGTCATGTTTCACGCTGTCTGATGTCTCCTTTCACCCACTTTTCTGTGGTGGGTCCCCCCGGGAGGGAGTTATATGGAGATCCTTGTGATTGCTTCCCCCTTTTTACCCCCCCCCCTTCCTCCACCCTCCCAGTATCATCACTCTCACCACTAGTCCTGAGGGATTCATCTGTCCTGATTCCTTGTGTTTCCGTTTCCTGTCTGTACCAGTGCACATCTTCTGGTCTAGCTGGATTTGTAAGGTAGAATTGGGTTCATGATAGTGGGGGGAGGAAGCATTAAAGAACCAGAGGAAAACTGGTGCTTTACTGCACCCTGATTGGCCATCTTCTCCCCACAACCCTTTCATAAGGGGATGTCTCATGGCCTACAGATTGGCTTTGGGCTTCCACTCTGCACTCCCCACCTCATTCACATTATGATTTTTTGCTCTGGGTCTGTGATGCCTGATACCTGACCCCATCGACACTTCATGATCACATAGGCTGGTATGCTTCTTCCATGTGGGCTTTGTTGCTATTAGGCATTTTTATGCAACCTAAAGAATTTTATAAACTGGCAAATATAGTCATGCATGAAAAAAGGAATATACACTATGATGTGTTTTCGGAAAATGATAAAAGTTATTTTAAATGAATAAAAAGGCAAGTTTTACTATAGAATGCCATTTCAAAAGTTTGAAAGTTTAGTTCCACAAATGTTTGGTATCAAGCATTGTTCATTACCTTGAGCAAGCTAGTTGTAAACACCTGAATGTCATCTAGCAGGATAGTTCTCAGCAACAAAATACACTCCTGAAGGGTCTTCTTCATTATTGAGATCATTATGGAGCAAGGCTGCCTTCTCTCTGCTGCCCATCTGCTTATTTCGTTGGTTAGAAGGTCCAGGGAGGGGATTGTTGACTTTTTGCTTGTGTGCCTCAACACTCCTTCCGATCCACGAGCATGGGATATTTTTCCATTTCTTGAGGTCATTCTTGGTTTCTTGTAATAGTGTTCCATAATTTTCCTCATATAAGTCTTTTGTTCTTTTTGTCAGGTATATCCCTAGATATTTCAATTTATGCTTGGCTATTGTGAAGGGTACCTCTTTTTTTATCTCCTCTTCTGTGGTCTTATCTGATGTGTACAGCAGACCAATTGACTTCTGATTGTTGATCTTGTATCCTGCCACTCTGCCATTCTCCTCTATTGTTTCCAGTAATTCCTTTGTGGAGCTTTTGGGGGTTTCCATATATAGAATCATATCATCTTCAAATAATGAAAATTTCACCTCTTCCTTCCCCAGTCGTGTACCTTCTATGTCTTTTCTTTGCCTTATGCAGTTAGCTAAAACTTCCAGTACAATATTGAACAATAGAGGGGACAATGGACATCCTTGTCTGGTCCCCTTTTTCGTGGGATTGTGTTTGTCTTTTCTCCATTGATTATCACATTGGTTGTTGGTTTTTCATATATAGCTTGTATTGTCTTGAGGAATTTCCCTTCTATTCCTATCTTCTTGAGTGTCTTAAGCATGAATTAGTGTTGAATATTGTCAAATGCTTTTTCAGCATCTATGGATATAACCATATTATGCTTATATTTTTTCCTGTCAATATGGTGAATGATACTAATGGTTTTTCGTATGTCGAACCACCCCTGCATTCCAGGTATGAACCCCACTTGGTCATGGTGTGCCTCCATACTCCTAAGGGAGGGTCAATCACAGATTCCCATGAGAGTTTAATTATGCTCTTGATTTTCTTTTTGTGGACCTCACTACCCTCTGGTGGTTGTGGGAGCCACCCAGTGCCGCTCCTGAGAGCCGCCGCTGGATTTGAATCGCCAAGCCCATGGGCTGCAGTCGCACACTCAACCACTTACGCCACCAGGGTTCATCCCACTCTTGATTTAACTGTTAATTCAGCAGTCAGTTATTGTCTACACTATTTTAGTATCTGTAAGCTTCTTAGTGGTCTGGGTGACAGAAAAATTCTAATGGTAGTGATTAGTTTTACTTGAAGTAGGAAATTGTGTAAATGAGTACAGATGCCTTGCTAGTTTTAAATTTAAAGATATGCAGCACGATAAAACCAATTTTATTTTATTTATTTATTGGGCATCACTGCCCTCTGGTGGTCGTGGGAGCTACCCAGCCTTGCTCCCGGAAAGCTGCTGCTGGATTTGAACCGCCAAGTCAATAGGACGCAGTCCCACACTCAACCACTAGGCCAGTGGGGCTCAGCCCAAAGCCAATTTTGTTAATTGCTAGATACAACTATAGTTTTCGAGATATGTTTGAAGGCACAGTTTAACTATTCTCATATATGACTGAATCTAATCTTTACCTTGTAACCAATTTTCAGAATCTAATCTACATCTCATAACCAGTTTTTCAAAAAAAAAGCCTTTTATGATTCTTTGAAATAATTAACATTTATCTTTCAGAAATCTTAAAGCATATCGTGCTTTAGTGCTTAGATTTTTAAATTGTCATTTAGAAATTACCAGCTTGATAACTATCTTGTACCTAGTTTATAAAGAAATGATCTTTTCTGAGTTGGCTCAGAATGTGTATGAATTGGTGAATGTGCAACTATGATCTGATCCATGAACCTCCACCTAACCTAAAATTAAAAATGTCTTACATATTTTAAAGCACTGCATATTTGTTTGAGATATAATGCAAATTATGTTTTTCTTCATGTAAAGAATTGCATTTATAAGATCTATGAGACATTGCTTTCATACTTTATTCTTTTTGCTCGTAGGTATAATTGACTTCACAATATATGTGTACATATACATATATGTAATTTAAGTGTCACCATGTAAGTCATAGGTTTATGTATCAAAATAATGAGAGCTTCTGTTTCTCTCTTATCTGTATTTGTCAGTAAGAATCATTAGAATGGTTTTATATAGGATGATCAGAAACAAGGAAACTGGTTTATGTTGCAATATATATCAAATAACTGAGGAGGGCGATGTTGTAAAAAATGACATGATTAATGGTTGAAGAAGAAGAAAATATGTTCTCATTGTGCTTTTTTTTGGGGGGGGGGCATCACTGCCTCTGGTGGTCGTGGGCACTACCCAGTGCCGCTCCTGAATGCTGCCGCTGGATTTGAACCACCAAGCCCATGGGCCGCAGTCCTGCACTCAACCATTTATGCCACCAGGGTTCAGCCCTCTCATTGTGCTTTTAATGACCACTGTCTTAGTTCCTAACCCAAAGTTTTTAACTGGCAAAATACTATAGGAAAAATGTATCATTTATAATCCACTTAAAAATTGTATTTTACCTTATCAAATTGTGCTTCCTTTTTAGCTAAAATAGCATAAAATTATACACACACACACACATATATACATATATATATAGTCTTTATTATGTTCTTTGGTATGGTCATTAAAATGTTAATATTCATTAGGTCCAGCATAAAAGGACTAAATTTAGATAGGGTAGTACCCTAAGTAACTGTATGTAATTTTACAAATGATCCAACTCTTCAGCAGATCTTCCTCATTGGGAAGCTTAACTACTAATGTTTCCGTGTGTATAAGTAGGCGGCAGCGAGTGTAACTATTCATACTGGCATTTTGTCCACTGATTCTAGTTCCTATCTTTTTTATTTAATCAAGAGATAATGATGTGTATTCAGCCTCTGTCATATTTACCTAGAGGAAGTCTTTTTAATCCCTCATTTTTATCCTTCACTGGGATTATGTGTAAATACTACATAAAATGGCAAATGGAAGAAACTCTGCTGTGTCTAAAAATACCATTCCTCTTAGACAGACACATCACTCTGTCTTTGAAAGGATAGAAGAGATAGGTTTTCTTTGGTGGAAGTAGTATGATGGATATTGCAAATTATACAGAGTGTTGCAATTTCTTTGAAAATTGGACTTTATCTGCTTGGGGTCTCACCCTACCTCCATTAAAAAAAAGTATTTCTTTATTTCTGTAACTATAGTTATAGCATGGCCAGGAAAAGTTACTTTGCTTTGGGACAAAGATCTAAAGTTAATCTTTAATCACCTATAGTACAGTTTTATGAAAAATCATGCCCAGGAATTCATAATTTCAGTAAAAAAGAAATATTTATATAAATACATCTAATTTTTAAAACCCCACACAAGTGAATAAGGTAACTTACTTTGAACATTATTGAAAAATCTCACTTGCAATTAATTACTATACAGTGACCACTTAAGAGTCAAAGGATTTATCTACTTCAATGATTATATTTATACTTTTTGCTAAGCACAAATAAGCTACGAGCAGTGACTAAATGACTGTTTGCTGAGCCATGGCCACATGGAAGTTAAGTTGGTCCTCTTGATCGAATTCACTTTCTTAATCTAAAATAATCCGTTGATCAATGATAGCACCTGGAGAGGGGGAGGTGCAAGTTGGTTTTTGTTTCTGTTGTTGCTTCTCTAATTGTCCTAGATTTATAGTTCATACATTCCAAGTCCCAATTACTAACCGAT
>PVJH01018617.1:0-44738 GCA_004026705.1 Nesogale talazaci | reverse complement strand
GCGGGACATTCAAACGTGGATCTCTGGGTCCAGAGCCTGGAAGACGAAGATGGGCAGGAGACGCGAAGAATGGAGGCAAGACAGGATTCTGATCACGCCTCGTTTATTGGGGCAAAACTCAGGGTATATAAAGCCAATGGTCAGGAGTAAAGGTCACAGCTTATGCTAATGAGGTAGAGTCAACAGGGGCCAATCCTGGATGAGTGTCAAATAAAGGGAAAAAAAGGCGCGTATGTTAATAAGGGTGATAAGGGGTGAGTCTTTCAGCCAATAGTGGCAAAGGTTTATCCAGAACGTTACTGTAGCGGAACTAGGTGTCCTTTGTGCATCTGGTGGTCTTTGCTAAAGCCCTGGGGCGGAAGGGGTTGTTTGCAAAGCAAACAGTGGCCTTTGAATCCGACTCTCCACACCTTTCTTTATAAAATTCAGTGGCAAACATAGTTGACCTTTATCATTAAGTAGTTTAATCTCATTCCCACTCTTGGTTTTTATGGTGCATATGTTGAGTTCAGGTGGAGGGAAAATTATCCAGAGAGTGTTGATGCCATTCTATTGCGTAGGTACTATTTAGGGGAGTTGCTGGAAGGTACACATTGACTGTGCTCAGCTGTTAGCCCAAAGATTGGAGGCTCGAGTCCACCAGCTGTGCCTTGGAAGAAAGGGCTGGTTATCTGGACTGAAAACTGACACCTGGAGTTATGAGTTGGGGACTCCTAGCAATCGGCTCTGGTACTTACAGTTAATGGGTTATTATTTAGCTAAAAGTTTCTTAGGTAAGAATTTTGTTTTGCTTTTAGGCCTTATGGTGTGACTTCATTATATCACAGGATAAGTCTGAAAAGGCATACAGTAAGTTTCTTTTTGAAATTTTATTTTACCCTATGATTCTAAATATTTCATTTTCTTCTTTATGCAGAATAGCCACTCAGTCGTGGTTCTGTCTAAGAATATTTTTGTTATATATGAGTTTGTGTTTTTCAGGTTGAACTCCTTAGGAAAAAATTCTATAAATTTGTACCTATTTTTTTCAGGTAGTGATGAAGTGGAAAAATGCATATGCATATTGCAAAGTTCATGTATTAACATGCATAGCATAGAAGGAAAAGATTACATAGCTTCCTTACCTTTTCAGGTAATTTTGAATGTTTTCATGTTTTGTTAGAAAACATTCTTGTGTAAATTAATTTAAAAGTTATTTCTACTCTTAAGTATTATTGTAGTCAAGAATGCGATTTTTGTTTAAAATAACTGCACTTTAGGGATTTATCCTTTGTCTTTTGAATAAAAAGCAGTGAACTGTGACATTTTAAAACATGTAAGATGGCTATAGCTTAACTTTTTGTTAATTTATGTAAGTGGAGAGATTATAAGAACTTTTCTGAGAGGCAGCTGTCATTTACATTATGTGGCAGAAATCATTTTGGTTATGTTAAATAAGGTACGTGTGTAATACTTTCAGCCACTGGCAAGGATTTCAGATCAAATTCTTTTTGCACTTTAAGGTTGCTTTTTTTTTAATAGTTAACAGTGGTATAACTTTTTAAGTCCTTATTAAGGGGGGGGGGGAGTTACATTCTGTTTCCTAAAATTGTTTTCTAAATGGTAGTTTCTCTTTTTACCCCCCACAACTTCCTGGCACACACCCATTCCCCCTCCCCCCTCCTTATTTTTACTTGATAGGTTGCAAATGTTTGGCCCACCAAGTATGGATTGTTGTTTGAACGGAGTAGTTCTTCTCATGAGATGCCTCCAGTTCCACCCAGGTATTCCGTTTACTGAATACAGAATAGATTTCCTTGGGCTGTGTGTGTGTACACAGAATTACCCTACCTGAAAGGAGGAGAGATTTCTAGGAATGAAGTAGACATTACAATAAATGATGGCATGTAAAAAGTTGAAAGGTTTTCTTTTAGAACTCAGAGGTTTCTAGTTGCTTTTGTAACCTGGAAAAGATATTTCTTTGCAAGCAAAATACAAATTTTGCATAAGTGATATTTTGTATTGGCCATGGATTGATTATTTATTTACTTCTAGAAAGCCTTTACCTACGCTGTTCAGCATGCTGCATCCCCTAGATGAAATAACACCTCTTGTTTGTAAATCAGGAAGTAAGTGTATTTTTATCATTTCTTTTTATCAAGCTTTTGTTTGTGGGGGGTGGAGGATGAAATAAAGAAAAACTAATCATGGGCCAACCCCCGACGGCATAGTGGTTGAGTGCGGGACAGCGGCCCATTGGCTTGGCGGTTCAAATCCAGCAGCAGCTCTCCGGGAGCAAGGCTGGGTAGCTCCCATGGCTACCAGAGGGCAGTGAGGCCCCAACAAAAAACAAAAAAACAAGACAAAACAAAACAAAACAAAAACTAATCAAAATTTACTTGTTTCAGAAACATAATGTAATTTATGCATTATAAAACTTTTTTACTCTGAAATTAATTTACATTAAATAACTTCTTGAATACCATAATAATCACCGTTTAGTAGTTATTCTTTGAGTTTAGTCAAACTGGAGTCTTCCCTATACATCAGTAGTGAATACTGAGATATTTAGTGACCCATCGATGAGTCAGGGTGCCTGGGTGGCACAGTGGTTGGGTGTCGGACTAACCAACAGGTTGCTCGTTTTAGCCCACCACGTGCTTCCCGGGAGAAAGATACGGCAGTCTGCTTCTGGAAAGATTATAGACTTGTTAACCCATGGCCTGGTTCTCAACCTCCCTTTAACACAGGCCTCATGTGGTGGGGACCCCCCAACCATAAAATTACTTTCATTGCTCCTTCATCACTACAATTTTGCTGCTGTTATGAATCGGGTGACCCTGGTGAAAGGGTCGTAGAACCCACAGGCTGAGAAGCGCTGCCGTATGGGGCAATTCTCTCTGCTGTGGAGTTGTAATGACGTGGAATCAACTTGATGGCAAGAGGTCTGGCAGCCGTGTCTGGCTGTTCTTCAGTCTCTAGTAAGAAATGAGTGATGCATGGATAGGCTAATACTGTTTTCTTTGGGGAAAAAATATGGCAGCCATAGGGTAGTATTGTGGATATTTCTATTTTTTGCCCATAATAACATAATTTCCTGGGACTTTTTTGTACAAATAGTTCTAGAGGTTTACCTTTAAATTAAATATGACTTCGATAGACTATTATAGTAAAATAATTATTATAATAAAGATTTAATGATTAACCAGATATTTGTATTTATTGACAACTTTAGTTTGGGGACTTTATTGTAAGTACAAATTGTGAAATACGAATGATAATTGTGTCTTTTATATATGGATTGGCAAACTAGAGCCCATGGAGTAAGTTCAGATTTACAAACAAAGAATGGTTCTTACCTCTTTAAAGAGTTATAGAGAAAAAGAAATAGATGTGACAATAAATATGTAGCTCTTTAAGGTTAAAATATTTACCTTTTTATCTTTAGGAGTAAAAGTTCTATCTTATTTATGTTGGTACAAATTGCAGATAACTATTTTTTAATGAGACTATAACTATCATTTATCTTATTTTTTGAATAACATAATACCTCGGGAAATAGTTTATTTTAACATGTAGAATATAAAATTGTAAATATTTTGCTAAATGAGAGAAGGCATTTTTGGCTATAGACAAAAAGCTGCAGTAAAAATCTCTAAAATACTAAGAGCTGATATTTTGAGGTAATGGAATTATAAATGAAGTTTATTAATTTATAGAATAGTTATTTTACAAGAGAATGATGTTTTTGCTTTCTCGTATTCTAATTCAGAGAGTAGCCTTTAGGAAGCTGTTAAGTAAGCCTCTGGAAACTTCCAGAAGAGAAGAGTTAGTAGGGAAGATAGAATAGTTGATGGCTGAAGGCATCGTGGACCTGCATCTGCTTTTGACCTGTGGCTGAGGACTTAGTGAAGAGTCAGCACAAAGTTAAATGAAAACCTCTGACTATAAGTCAGTGAAATTGTATCTTAAGGAAGTTCATATCCAAAGTAGCTTTACTAAGATTCCAAAAGTTAATTATGTATTATATTGATGTACTTTGCACTTTAATTTGCTTGGTTTCTAACCTTAAAAATTGTGGCGCCTTTTGTTTTATACTTGATTATATATTTTGTGTTTTTAAGGTCTTTTTGGTTCTTCAAGAGTGCAATATGTTGTCGATCACGCAATGAAAATTGTTTCCCTCAATACTGACCCGTCCATTGTCATGACCTATGACACGGTTCAAGGTCTGCATTCTGTGTGGGCTCTCCGGAGAGTCAAACCAGAGGTAAGGATAAGGGCTGAACCATGTCTTTTAAGTATAAGACAGTAGTTAGTACTGAAACTTTCACTTATTTGGGGAAGAATTATTTGTGGTGTACTTGAAGATTGAGCTTTCTAAGAAAGGAGCATTAAGAGAAAAAAAAAAAAGACAATTTTTCAGTAGAGGAATGGGTCGGGCTGAGCCCCGGTGATGTAAGTGCTTGAGTGCAGGCCAGCCGCTCTCAGGAGGAGCATTGGGTAGCACTCACGACCACCAGAGGCAGAGGCAGTGATGTGGGCCCCCCCCCCCCAAAAAAAAAAAAAAAAAAAAAAGGAATGGACCAGAGCAATGCTGTGATGTATGCATGGGGGCTGGTCTTTTCAGCGGCCTCCTCATCCCAATCGCTGGTACATGGCCAAAAGAAGAAGAAGAAAGGAGCATTTTTTGTTTCTTAAGTAACTAACCTCAAGGAAATCACCCTCGTACCTATTTAGAAGTTTCCCCCCTCCCCTCCTCTTTATTTTGACTTCAGGAAGAGAATGTTGTTCTAAAGTTCTCTGAACAGGGGGGGACCCCCCAGAACGTGGCCACGAGCAGCTCTCTCACGGCTCACCTCAGAAGCCTTTCCAAAGGAGATTCTCCGGTGACCTCGCCCTTCCAGAACTACTCCTCCATCCACAGCCAGAGCCGCTCCGCCTCCTCGCCCAGTCTGCACTCACGCTCTCCTTCCATTTCCAACATGGCAGCTCTCAGGTGGGGAGTCAATGTGGGAGCTGTCAGAACAAGATGCCGTATTTCTACGTGGCTTTTCTGTCTTGAAGCATTTCTGTTGCTAGTGTTGGGGTATTTTCTTTAAGGAAAATACCTGTCCAAGTTGCCTTTCTTCATTGTAAGACTTACATATTTCTATGTCACTTTTCTTTGATGATTCATATGGAGAAGTTGCTAATGGTTGGTTGCCTCATTTCTACAACGAAGTGGCAGTAGTTTGACGAATATTAAATTTAAAATTATGATTTCTTTTGGTATTTGTATTGATTTTTCTTTTTAAAGAAGAGAATGTATGTGTGTATACATACACAGTTACTGTGTATATACAAGTATATCTGAGTAAACAGGAACCTAGTTGAGTTATGCTTTTTAAAGAGGGTCTTAATAATGTAAGTGATTAAGTTTTCTGAGGCAGAAACTGAGCAAGAACTCGCTGTGTTTTAGCCCTGACTTCTCTACAAGTGTGCTTCCATGCATCGAGCTTTGGGGTGTGTGGGGTGGAGGAGTGCTTTCCTGATCCTGACGGGCCCGCCTCTCTTTCGCTTTGCAGTCGTGCGCATTCTCCTGCCTTAGGAGTGCACTCCTTTTCAGGGGTGCAGAGGTTCAGCCTTTCCAGCCATAATCAGTCTCCAAAAAGACACAGCATTTCCCATTCTCCAAGTTGTACTTCAAATGACTCCTTTCTTGCACCGGAAACAGAGCCAATTGTTCCAGAACTTTGTATTGACCATTTGTGGACAGAAGCGATTACCAGTACAAGGTTTGGAATGTATATTTTTTACATTGAGAGGAAACTGTTGATAAAAGTTTTGGAAAATACTTGATATATTTGTTTTTTTTAAGTGTTCCTTTAATGATCAGTTATTAATGCCTATACCAGTACTTGGAAATATATTGTAAAGCCATTTCCATTTCAATTGAAGATATTAATCATCTTAGTTAAAGTGATCATGAACCATACTTTTTCCATGTGGTATTTCTTTAGGAACTTAGTAGTAACGATCGCTCAGATTTGAGGTAATTGCTATTTGGGATTAGGAAAAATAAAAGCATTATTTTTCAGGCTAGGAAACTTGGCATTTAATGACAGATTTTGTAAGTTTTATCTGTATGCTACTTATGTGTAAACTTTATTTTGGAAAACATAAGTCCGATCTCCTGTTTGATGTGACCCTTCTCCTTTTATGTTCTCTTTAATTTTTCATTCACTCATTCATTCATTCGGCCATTTGCCAGTGTCTGTTAATGTCTGGGGTTTGACAGGTAAATGCATCACTGTCCCTTTTCTCAAAGAGCTGATTCTGCAGGGAGGTGACACAAGGAGGCTTTGGAAAGATAATTGGGAGTACATGATGGGTAACTAAAGTTCACAAGTCTGGGTGCATAGTGAATCCAGAGACTTAAAAGTCCCTGCACTTTGCTTGCACACAGACGAGGAAACAGGTTTAGAAAGAATGGGCGGCGGGGGAAATTGCACTACAAAGATTTTGTGTGCCTGTCCTGAAATAGGCACAAAGGTCCATTTGTGGGGATTGTAAGCCGTGTTAAGAGCGGAGCAGTCCACACGTCGCCTGTGAGTCGTTAGCTCATTAGTGGTGACTGAGGCAAAAGAGGGGAATTAGAATCAAGAAACACTGGAGGACCTCGTGGTGCAGCGGCAGCGCGCGACTCCAGAATCAAGACGTGCTTTAAGGCCAGATTCACGGGCGCGACTTGTCGTTGCGGATGGCAATAGGAGCTCATGAATGAGCTTATGGTTGCATGAGTTTTATTAAAACTTCGCAATTGTACTGAGTATTGTATATGTGAAAGTTGAAAACTAAGAGGAAGGAACAGTTGTTGGAACATGTGGCCTTGGCGATGGAAACCAAACTGGAGATCGCAGGGTAGAATTTTGCATGACCAGTGACGTCTTCATTGTCAATACCAGTTTTTCCCCAATGGTTTTATTGGGGGCTCTTACAACTCTTTTTCAGTATATGTGCTGCCGAAGCGAGCACAGGCTCTTACAGCTCTTTACAACATTGCACACATTATTTGTACCAAGCATATTTGTACACATGTTGCCATCTTCATTTCCAATATTTTCTACTCAAGTCCTAGGTATAAGTTACCCCCCCCCCCCATGTCAGTACCATTTTAGCATAGCAACTCTATATGTGGTTTTTGCCAGATGGAATACACAGGGATCAAATTGACTGTATCTGCTGAAAGAGATGATGGAGAAGTCAGTATCTTTAGCCAAAACAAAGCCAAAGCCGACTGTGGGACAGAACATCAATTGCTCATAGTAAGTTCAGGTTGAAGATGAAGAAAATGAAAACAACTTCTTGATAACAAAAACACAACTGTGAGTATATCCCACTTGATTTTCTAGAGTATCTCAAAAGTAGTTTTGGATTATGGAACACTAATGACAGACCTGATGAGCTTTGGGATGACATCAAGAACACCATACTTCCAGAAAGTTAAAATGCCATTTAAAAGACAGGAAAGAAGAGCAAAGCTCAGAGTGGATGACAGAAAAGATTCTGACACTTACTGTTGAATGTAGAGCAGCTTAAAAAAAATGGAAGAAGTAATGAAGTAAAAGAACCGAAAAGAAAATTTCAAAGGGCAGTTTGAGACGACAAAGTATTATATTAAAATGTGAAAAGACTTGGGGCTTGAAAATCACTAAGGATGGACACATTCAATATATCAAACTTTAAAGAACTGAAGTAAAAAAAAAAGATATTCTAGCCTGGAGTTATAATATTGAAGGACAAAATATTGAACAATGCATGAAGCATCAACAGTAGATTGGAGAGGCTGAGCCCCGGTGGCGTAGTGGTTGTGCGCGGGACTGGGGCCCACTGGGACGGAGGTTCAATTCCAGCAGTGGGGCTGGGCCTCCTACTCCCACCGCCGGAGAGCAGTGATGCCAAAAAAAAAAAAAAAAAAAAGTAGATTGGAGAGGGGCTGAGGCCCAGTGGTGTAGTGGTTGTGCGCGGGACTGCGGCCCACTGGGACGGAGGTTCAAATCCAGCAGCAAGGCTGCGTCTGCTACTCCCACCACCAGAGGGCAGTAATACCCCCCCCACAAAAAAAAGTAGATGGGAGTACAGAGCATCACTGTGCCATAAAGAGCCATTTCAATAGGTAGAATATTATCAAAAATCAGTGGTCCTGAAGGAAGAAGTCCAAAGCGTACTGAGACAGTAGTCAAAAGCAAGGCCTTAGGAACTGATGTGATGCCAGTAAGCTGATGACGCGCTGGAAGCGTTGATTTGCCTATGCCAAGAAATCTGGAAGCCTGGTCACCTGGAAGAGCTCTATACCTGAGATCTGTACCTAGAGCCTGCAATTATCAAACACTGTTAGTAGTATCACACACAAGTAAAGTTTTGCTGAAGATCACTCAACACTGGTGCAGTAGTATATTGACAGGGAGCTCCTAGAAATCCAAGGTGGATTCAGAAGAGGAGTTTGCATGAAGGATGCCTTTACTGATATCAGGTGGATCTTAGCTGGAAGCCGGGAAGGAAAGTACTTACGTGTGTTTTATCGACTATGCACAGGAATTGGATCATAACAGACTAGGTGACATTCCAAAGAATGCTAACTTCCGGTCTTTATTGTGCTTATCTGGAACCTGTATATCGATCAAGAGAGGGTTGTTTGTACAGAACAAAGGAAAACTTCGTAGTTTAAAGTCAGAGAAGGTGTGTGGCAGTGTTGTGTCCTTTCCCCATACTGGTTTAATCTGTATGCTGAGCAGGTGATATGAGAAACGAGACGATATGAAGAAGAACATGAAATCAGGAATGGAGGAAGGGTATTAGCCTGCAGTATGCTGACGACCTTACTTGCCAAAAGTGAGGAGGACTTGGAGCATTTGCTGTTGAAGAGCTATGACTGTATGAATTGCAATTCAATTAAAAGACAACTGAAATCCTCAACTGAACCAATAGATAACGTGGAAAATAGAGAAAAGATTGAAGTTGTTAAGGAAATTTACTGATTTGCGTCCACAATGCTCATGGAAACAGCAGTCAGAAAATCAAGTGATACATTGCGTGGGGCAAATCAGCTGCACAAAACTTTTTTAGTGTTAAAGAGCAAGAATGTCACTTTGAAAACTAAGCAGTGTTGACCAAAGCCATGAAATTTTTAGTTGTCTCGAGCATGTGAAAGTTGGACACTGAATAAGGAAGTTTGAAGGAGAAGTGATACATTGAATGTGGTGCTAGCAAAGAATTCTGAAAGCACTGCCAGAAGAACAAACAAGTCTGTCTTGGAAGACGTACGGCCAGAGTGCTCCTTGGAAGCCAGCAGGGTGGGCCTATGTTTTGTGTTTGGACAGCTTAACAGGTGAGATCAGTCTTGGTGAAGGTATCATGCTTATTAAAGTGGTGGTGCAGAAAAAAAGAGGAAGGCCTTTGACGAAGTGGATTGACAATTGTTGGCAACAATTGGCTCAAACATAATTGTGAGGATGGCGTAGGACTGGGTAGTGTTTCACTTTTTTTTTTTTTTTCGCATGGAATTCCTTTGAGTCAGTACTTACTTCACTGCACGTAATAACATTTTTTAATATTGTTTTGTGTGTGTATATATAAGCCTTTCCTCATGATGAGGGTTTGCAAATTCTTTAGATTCTCACAGGTGTCTGTGATCCCCAAATAGTTAAAATTAAGTGGTATGGTATCAGAGGCATGCTAGGAACTGAAGTCCTGGTAACTTAGGATATTGCAGTTGGAAAGAAACTAGTAACTGCTACAAAAAGATGAAGGAAGAGAGCCAAGTGGGAGAAACCTCAGGGAAGGGAGTAGGAGGCAAAGGGCACTTGTGGAGATTTAAATACAGGCATGTACATGTATAAACATATTTATATATAATGAAGGGGAAATATATCTCTGAGCATATATTTATAGGTTTAGTATTAAGGTAGCAAATGGACATTGGGCTTCCACTCAAGTACTCCCTCAGTTCAAGACACTTTGTTCTAGTAACCTGGCATTCCATGATGCTCACCCTCCTGATACAATTGCTGAAGCCAAAGTGGATGCATAAGCAAATGTGAAGAAAGTTGACGGTGCCCGGCTATCAAAAGATATAGCGTCTGGAGTCTTAGACTTGAAGATAAATACGTGGCTAGCTGAGAAGAAACAAAGTCCACACGGAACAAGCACACCAGCTTGTATGATCATGAAGTATCGATGGGATCAGGTACAAGGCATTAAAGACCCAGAACAAAAAATCTTATCAGTGTGAATAAGGGGGAGTGCAGAAAAGAGACCCAAAGCCCATCTGTAGTCAACTGCACATCCCGGTACAGAAGGGTTACAGCGTAAAGTACAGCATCAATGAAGCATAAACAGCTTTCCTCTCGTCTTTTAATGTCCTCCCATCATGATCCCAATTCTACCTTACAAATCCAGCTAGACCAGAGAATGTACAGTGGTACAGATAATAGCTGGAAACACCGGGAATCTAGGAAAGATAAATCCCTCAGGACAAATAATGAGAGTTTTGATACCAGGCACGGAAGGGGAAGGTGGGGGAGAGAGGAAGAATCGATCACAAGGATTTACATATAACCCCTTCCCTGGGGGATGGACAACAGAAAAGTGGATAACGGGAGACATTGGATAGTTTAAGACATGAAAAGATAATAATTTATAAGCTATCAATGGTTCTAGAAGGAAGGAGGGTGATGGAGGGAGGGAAAAATGAGGAGTCTCAAGTAGAAAGAAAATATTTTGAGGATGATGATGGCAACAAATATACAAATTTGCTTGAGACTATGGATGTATGAAAGGATTGTGATAAGAATTGTATGAGCCCCCAATAAAATGATTAAATAAAAACCTATTAAGAAGAAAGACACATCAGTGTTGCCAGGTCTTACAGAGTATGGCAGGTGAGACAGAGGTCACTGGATTTTCAGTGAGGCATTGGTGACAGCCTGAGCAGTTCAGGCTTTCCAGAGAGAAGTGAGGGTGGAACCAGTAAGTACTGCACAAGTAAATGCGGATTCATAAGGTATTTTATAGCACTTTCCTGAGCATGAATTTGAGAGATAACAAAACTTGCTAGACGGAATGCCTGGGCCAAGTAGGAGTTTTGATTTTGCTCAACTTGATTGTTAAAAAAATTATTTTTAAAGTCATTTTATTGAGCGTTCATACACCTCTTATCACAATCCATGCATCCATCCATTGTATGTCAAGGACATTTGTTGCCCCCAACATAGAAAACATTTGTTTTCTGCTTAAGCCCTTGGTACCAGCTTCTCATTTACCCCACCCCTCTCCACTTCTACCTCCCTCATGAACCCTTGATAATTTATAAATAATTGTTATTTTGTCTTATCTTGCACTGTCCAATGTTTCCCTTCACCCACTTTCCTGTTGTCCATAACCGAGGGAGGAGGTTATATGTAGAACCTTTTAATCGGTTCCCCCTTCCTCCACCCTCCCAGTATCGCCGCTCTCACCACTGGTCCTGAAGGGATCATCTGTCTTGCATTTCCTATGTTTCCGGTACCCATCTGTACCAGTGAACATCCTCTGGCCTAGCTGTATTTGTAAGGTAGACTTGAGATCATGATGGTGTGTGTGTGTGTGTGTGTGTGTGTGTGTGTGGTGGGGGGTGGGGTGGGGTGGTTAAGCATTGAAGAATTAGAGAAAAGTTGTATGTTTCATCATTGCTACACTGCACCCTGACTGACTCATCTCCCCATGTCCCTTCTGTAAGGGGATGCCCCGTTACCTACAAATGGGCTTTGGGGTCCCAATCTGTACTCCCCCTCATTTACAATGATATAATTTTTAGTTCTTTGATGCCTTATACCTGATCCCTTCAACAACTAGTGGTCACACAGGTTGTTGTGCTTCTTCCATGTGGACTTTGTTGCTTCCCTGCTGGATGGGCATTTGTTTACCTTCAAAACCCCAGACACTCTATCTTTTGAGAGCCAGGCACCATCAGTTTTCTTCACTGCATTTGCTCAACTTTATTAAGGAAAAAGAAGTCTTTGTGACATTTTGTCCTTAAATAACTCAGCGTTTGTACCTCCCCATATAATATAAATTTTACAATTATCCAAGGACTAATGTCTTTTAATATCATATAATATTCAGTTCATCTTCATATTTTAGTACTCAGTATAAGAATAGAACTGCCATTTGTCAATTCTCTTAGAAATGTTTTTCTTTTCTCTTTTTTAATCTTCAAGTTATTGTTTGACTCAGGTAGTTTTTAGATATCCTGCAGAATATCCTCAAAGACTTTAATCAAAGTTACTGTGGTTGATATCTGGGCCGATTCTGACAATTACTTTTTTTAAATGAACTATTGCAGGGAGAAAAATTCACAGGCCTCAAAAGTTTTCATTACATCTGACCTCTGCGGACAAAAGTTCTTATGCTTTTTAGTAGAATCTCAGCTCCAATTACGGTAAGAGCATGTGTTTTTCATTGATTCTTTACAAGTAATGTAGACTTTTTTTTTTCCATTTCTTTTTTTTTTTGGGGGGGGAGGGGACGGGCATCACTGCCTCTGGTGGTCGTGGGCACTACCCAGTGCTGCTCCTGAGAGCTGCCGCTGGATTTGAACCACCAAGCCCGTGGGCTGCAGTCCCGCATTCAACCACTTACGCCGTTGGGGCTCAGCCCTTGTTTTTTCTTGTAGAGCAGACTTACTGAGAAATAGTTTTCATATCAACATTGACCTGCTGTAAGTGCACAATGCATTGATTTTTTATAGAACTGTGTAGATGTGTTGCCGTCACCACAATCTAGTTGTAGAACATTTCTGTCATCCCTAAGAAGGTCTTGGTGCTCATTTGCAGTAAGTCTTTGTCTCCAGGCAGCCAGTCATCTACCTTATGTTTTCATAGATTTGCCTTTTGAGAACATTTTATATAGATTTATACCATATGTACTTTCTTTGCAGCTAGCTTCTTTCATTTAGCATAATATGTCTAAAGATCCACCATATTGTATAAAATATACGAACACTTTATTCCTTCCTGTATTGTGTAGTATTCCATTGTTTAACTGCACTACATATTGTGTATGCATTCATAAGTAGATGGGCATTTGGTTTGTGTAACCATCGTGAATGATGATGCGATGAACATGTTAGCAAAAATTTGGGTGCTAATGTATGGGCCAAGGGGATTGGTTCAAGGACCTCTTGTGGATTCCACAATCCATGGATGCTCATGTTCTTGCTCTAAAATAGCATAATATTTTCACACATTCTCTCGTCTACTTTAAATAATCTGTAGATTATTTATACTACCTGGCTGTGTAAATAGTGCTTTAAGTTCCCCCTAGCCTTTGAGGAATTGCTGTGACCACGTCATTGTTTCCCTCCCTCCCTGGGATATTTTTGGCCTGCAGGGGCATGAAAGCACAGAGGCAGAACCCACAGATACAGAGCGCCCACTGTGTGGTTGCATTTTTCCTGGATAGCTACGTAGGAGTGGAACTCTTGGGTCAAATGGTAAATTTATGTGTAAGAGATGAATAAACTGACATCATTCTCAGATAGGCTGCACTGCTTTCTCTTTTCAACAACAATGATAAGGACTCAACTTTCTTGATATTCCCAACAGTTTTGAATATTGTTACTCACTATGATTTTAGTCATCTCAGTGGACATGAAGGGTTATTTTATTGGAGTTTTAATTTGCATTTTTCCTAATGGCTTACCATGTTGAATACATTCAAATGCACTTATTAGCCATTTATTTATCTTCTTAGGTGAAATGTCTGAATAAATCTTTTATCCGTTTTTTCCCTTTTATTTTGAATTAGTTGCAGAATACGGGAAGTTGTAAAATAGCACAGTGAGGTCCTATGTAGTATGCACTCTTTTCTTCCAAGGAGTAACATCTTACAGTATTAAAATCAGGAAGTTAACATCACTGTGATTCATAGATCTTATTAATATTTTGTCAGGTGTAGATGAACCCACTTACTTGTGTATGTTAATTTTTATGCTTTTCTCATGTGTACATTTGTGTAAACACCACAATCAAGATAGATAATTTTGCCATTACCTCAGAGATTTCCCACATACAATCTGCCCCCTTGACTATACTCTACTCCTCTCTACATTCCTAATGATGACAACTACTAATTTACTTGTTGTCTCTATAATTTTGTCATTTAAGAATTCTACATATAGGGCTGAGCCCTGGTGGCGTAGTGGTTGTGCGCGGGACTGCGGCCCACTGGGATGGAGGTTCGATTCCAGCTCCATGGAGCAAAGGCTGGGCCTCCTACTCCCACCACTTGAGGGATTCTACATATATGCTATGAATTCTACATATATGCTAATTATGCTTTGTAGCAATTTTTGTCACAGTTTCACTGGTAAAATTTGCATATCATACATTTCAATAGTTTAATAACATTCATAAGAATTATGTAACCATCACCACTATGAATTCTAGGATACTCTTCCTTGTAATTGTTAGCTTTCCATTTCTCTCCAACCTCCTTTGCTGTGTCCCTTTGAAAGTATTAATCCAGTTGTTGTCTCTGTAGGTTTACTTATTCAGAGTTTCGTATGCAGAAAAACATACAAAATTAAAACAAAACACAAACAGTCCAACCACCACAGAATGAAGCAGTGAAAGCCCTCAATTGAAAATAAAGCAGAAAAAAAAAAAGAAAGCAGGAAAGATTGAAAACTGGAACATCATACATTGTATCAAGAGGGAGATCAATGAGAAGGTGTCACATTTTAAACTAACTACAAGGTAGTAATCCACCCTACAATGCATTCTTGCTGATAACAAGGCCTTCCCCTTCCTGGGTTTGTAGTTAGAGGGGATTCACAGAGACTTAATCCACATGGGAACCCAGCAGACAGGCTTTGGGCTTTCACTCTCATCCACAGCCTTCTGCAAACTGGGTCTTCAGAATGTAAGTTCTAAAACGGCTCCCTAGTCTGGGTATGGTTTTCATTGTTTATAATTCTTGGGTCACATAGGCTATGTTTCTCACTTAGATGGCTGCTTGTTTTCAGACAAGCTTATAAGACTCCAGACACTATTCTCTGTGGTAGCCGGGCACCATCTGCATTCTTGACTACATTTTGCTATAGCACCCATATCTTCAATGTTCATTTAGTGACAGTAGATGTTGAACTGGGCTATGTGGTAAGAATTAATTGTTCTTAAATTTGGGCTACAATTAAATGTGAGCTCAAAATGCATTCATATGTCTGTAGTTGATATATGTCCCTAGTTCACTTTAAAGGCTTCATTATTATTTTGTTGAAGGACATTATAAATTAGCCTCATGGGGCATATGGTAGTTCTGTTGATAAACTATCAATAGCCAATGGTACAGAATTTAAAACACTTGGAAAAAAAGTATACATGTTAAAAAAAAAAAGAGAGAGAATGTATACATGTATAGGACAATTTTTTTAGACCCCAAAACATCAGTTGTTGCGTTTTGTAGAGTAATAACTCAGATGACTAGACACTATTTACACAAACAATGATGGTTGGAAATAGGGTGAAACTTTTAATAATGCTCCTTCACAAAAGTAGAACTGGACAACTATGTCATAAAAAGGCTAGAATATGAAAATAGCACCTATATGGCATTCATTTACTAGGCACCCTCAAGAATTTTGCACCAAAGCTCACTAAGTTCCTCATGCAGAGGCTTGTGATAAGAGTTGTCTGCTTCCTTTCACACCAGGGATTTAGGCCCATAGGAGTATTTCACTTCCTTTAATCTACTATCGGCGAGCTTAAGGAAAAGTCTTGTTTGCTTTGTGGGATGCAAATCGAAACCTAGTGGTGTTTGTTTGAAGAATGTTGTACGCCTCGAAGTCACTGAGTCTAAAGTCCTGATTGTTTGTTCTACACATCCTGGATCATCAAGCCTGAATAAAAACTATGTATTCTTTGGATCAAACTACTCACCTGACCATATAACTCACCTAGTTTTTAGAGCAGGAAAACAAGAAGAAAATATTCTGAACCAAATAGTACCAGTATACTAAAATATTTATTAAAATAAAGCAAAATATGATCATATTAGCAGTGTAAACTCAAAAGTGGTGTTAAGAACCATCATCACTTTCATTAACAAATGAGGGGAGATGTGACTTGTGCCGATCATGTGACCTGACATTCAGCCTCCAGGAGGCTGGACTTCCTTGGAACACACAGCAGTCCACAGCATGCAAACAGCAGACAGTAAGCAGCGGGTGTTTGGGATCAGAAACAATTGTTCTGGGGTACCACACCTTCAGACCATAAGACACACCCTCATTTTTACCCCTTGTGGGGAAAATAAAGTGCGTCTTATGGTCCAACAAACATGGTAGGTCATGAGTGCCCAATTAGGGACATGTATCTTTGGGAGGCTGCCTGTTTACACTCAGCATAATAATGCCTTTGAGATTCTTACATTTTTTTGCACGTGCTAATAATTTGCTTGCTTTCCTATTTTTATATTTAGCTGTGTGAAATTTCAAGAAAGTAATGATAAAACCCAGCTTATCTTTGGCTCCGTCACCAACATCCAGGCCAAGGATGCTGCACCTATAGAGGTAAATGTGGACACAATGATTAAGAAGTTAAAAAATCATTATAGTTCATCAGTTTTTTCAATAGAAAACTTTTTATTTTGCCTGGATGAAAACATGATTTTTCTGTTCTTTAGAAAATAGACACCATGCTGGTCCTTGAAGGCAGTGGAAACCTGGTGCTGTACACAGGAGTGGTTCGGGTAAGGATCGTGATCTGACTGCTTTAAATAACGACGTTGTTCAGTGCCAGGCACAAGAATGAAACACCGCAGATTCCTCTGCCATGCTCAGGAGTCTCTGCTCTGTTTGAGCCACTTGCTGCAGCCCGGGGTCCATAGTCCTATGGAGGGTCTTCCTCTTTTTCCACCAACCTACATTACAATGTATAACCTCCTTCTTCAGGGTCTAATTCCTCCCGATAACATGTCCTAAGTACACGAGACACCGTCTCATCATCTTCACTTTGAAAGGACAACGGGCTCTTCTTTGTCTATAACACATTTATTACTTTTTTTCCCTGGAAGTTCATGATATATTCCGTATTCTTCACCATTATGATAATTAACATGCACCAGTGTTTCTTTTGTCGTCTTTATTCTCCAGCTTCTGCATGCACGTGAGACCATTGGAAATTCCATGACTTAGATCAGCTACACTTTTTTGACTATTTGTGGGTGGTGTTTGTGGGTCCATGTAAATGAAATCCTTGAGGATTTTAATCTTTTTTCTCATGATGCTGCTTATTGGTTTAGTTGTGAGGATTTTGTGTCCTTCATTTGAAGTGTAAGTCATACCAAAAAAACGGAGTCTTTGATCTTAAAAAATACTTTAAGGCTTTTTTGCTCTCAGCTAGCGTATTTTTGTCATTTGCTTGTTTTGTTTAAATGATTGCTTCTTGACCTGTCTACAGGTTCTACGTGAGAGCGATTAAGATTTCTGAAGTTACCATTTTTTCCAGTGGTATCTGTAATGTGTTATGAAATAGACAGTCAAATGCTTTTGCATAGTTAATAAAATACAGGAAACACGTTTTGCTGTTTCTCTGCCCTCACCCAAGGTTCATGTTACAGCAGTAGTGGTATCTCTCCTTTATATCCTTTGCCTTTGTCTAAAGCTTATTCTTCAATGTGGAACAGGCTCTAAGACAACACTTCATTCTAACTATAGGTGGCAACAGATGTTATAACAAGGAATCCAGATGTTTACACAGGAATGAAATCAAGGGTCATCAATGCCTCAGATGTTGCTGACTTTTGCCAGGTTTCTTATTTCCACCTGTGGCCAGGGTGCCCCACCCCTCAGCCTTTGCTTTTAGCACCTTGGATTTCTTCTTTCTGTTTCTGCCTGAAAGCTTTATCTCCTTTGGTCATTTCCTCGGTCTGCTTTTGGTTGTTTTAGGGGCTTCTTTATCACCTTTGTGGCCTGACATGGCTCCTGCTGCCCTTTTCCAGACCTCGCTAATCAAATAACTTTCCTTGTCTTTTCATTTGATCATGTAGGTTTTGTCTTGTTGATCCAGTGAATCATGCCAATTGATTTTTCAGTGTTAAAATTTTTCAGTGCCTTGCTTTACTAGATTATACCACTCTTCAGTATATTGTGTTATCTATTGATATACTGTTGGATTCAGTGTGTTCATGTATTGTTAAAGACTCCGAATGTTAGTTTTCTTATATTTAGGGAACATAATTTGTTTAACTTCAATTACTTTAAACCTGTTTCAGTTTGTCTTATATCAAAATATGGGTTGTTTAGGTGCTCAATATGTATTTTCGTATTATGGGGTGGAATATTTTTAAAATGTTAGTTTGGAGGGCTGAGCCCCGGTGGCCTAGTGGTTGTGCGTGGGACTGCGGCCCACTGGGATGGAGGTTCAATTCCAGCAGCGGCTCCACAGGAGCAAAGACTGGGCCTCTTACTCCCACCACCAGAGGGCAGTGATGCGCCCCCCCCCCAAAAAAAAATGTCAGTTTGGTTGATAGTATTGCTTAATACTATTTAAGCCTCCCTCTATAATTATTGATTTGTCTGTGCCATCATTGGATGTGAATATTAACTCTCGATTTTTTGGGTAGACAGTTTCTCCATTTAAAGGCACCTCTCTCTCTTCCTTGATTTCAGATAAGTTTTAAATTAAAAGCAAAAAGGCATTGGTATTATATTTTGTTAAAAGTCTTTTTTTTGTATTATATGAGCTGCTGATATGATCAGGTACTTTTTCTTAAAATTAAGATTCTTCAAATCGTTTGTGGAAAAATGGGACCTGGTTGTGTACTTTTTGGAGCCCCCCTATGAAAACTGGCCGGGGGTGGCATCATGCTTGTGTGTTGGGCTGTGAACGACATGGCTGGCTCTTGGGAGGAAGAAGGAGCTTTCTCTTCCCTTAAAGAGCCACAGTCTCGGGAACCCACAGGGCCAGTTCTGCCCTGATCTGTATGAGTCGGTATTGACTGGATGCCAGTGCGTATGGGATTATAAGAACTAATATTACTTGTTTTCTTTTTTGCACTGTTCAAAGGTGGGAAAGGTTTTTATTCCAGGCCTGCCCACTCCATCCTTGACCATGTCCAGCGCCATGCCCCGGCCCAGCACTCCGCTCGACAGTGCGAGCACTCCAAAGCCTCTAAGCCAACTGCTCGGATCCCTGGATGAGGTAAGGAGGAGATCAGTGATGGCAGAAGTTAGCACGGTTTGGGAGATGTTTCAGTGAACAGCTAGTCACGATTAACCTTGTTACTCTGTTTTAAAAATGTCAAGAGTGTAAGCCTTGCTAATACAACACTAGGAAATGTCTTCAAACACAAATGGTTCCGCAAACCTATACTGATCTCTCTTGTGATTTGTGAGCTTTTTTTGAAAATGCTGCACAAGGTACACTGATATTCTTTTCCATGTAGGATCTCATAGTAGAGGTATTGTCTGCACAAGAAAGCCTAATTTGAAGTCGACTATTCATGCCTGTCAAAGAGGAACAAGAGGCATCGGGGTAAATGATTGCAAGATGCCCCCTGATGGGATGCCATGGCAGAACTAAAGCTCACCTCTGAGCGGTCTGGCTGACGCATCCATGAGGATGAGCAGACTCTGTATCTGTAGGTTGAAAGGGGAGTCGGGGAAAAAGGACTCACAGAGGCATGAAGGCCAGAGAGTGCAAAACATTTTTATGCATGTTCATGTTCTATCTCCTTGTTCACAAATGAAGGACTGAGTGGATCCGTGGAATGATGACGCTTTCTGCTCCCGTTAGGATTTATAGCCTTAGAAACTCACAAAGGCTGTTCTTCGCTCTGCTACAAGGTTGGAATTGACGAAATGGCAGCCTGTTTGATTGGTTTTTGGTTAGTGGAACATTAAGGAAGACAGTTATGAGTTCCCTTTTACAAATACATTCAGGTATAGAAGTTGCTTGGTTAAGGATAGACAGCTAATGTAATAGAGTAGACGTGGTTGTTTTTAAAAAAATTTTTTTTTGAATAGACGTGTTTTTAAAGGGAGAAATGATGCAAAGGAAATTCTTATTCTGCATGCAATAGCCAGGATCTTCCCGGTTTTTAAGGGAGATGTAGTGAGTATAGCATCTGTGTTTTCAGAAGCCTTAGGATTGATCTTGGAATAGTATTCCCAGCGGGGTAGTTTGTAACTGTGTAAGAAGTGCGACGAAGGGAGTGGCATCCAAGACCCAGGAGAAGTAGACACGACATCTTGTTAGCTGACTAGTTTAGAGCGAATGTGGAGCAAGACTGTGTTCTGGGTGCCCTGGTAACTGCCATACCCACTATTAGGGTAGCCTGGCCTGAAGAAGGAGCCCTTGTTTGGGGGCAGTTCAAAGTGAAGGTTTTATATGAGTGTGTCTAAGTGCTGGGTTTTGTAGTCCATGTACAGTAATTGGACTTCTCACATTTAAATCAGGATATCTGAAAACATTAAAAAGGGGAACTGGAGAAGCATCAGAGTTTTGAGTGATTTGTAAGAATGTCTTTCCCATCTTTCTTTTTTTTGGGCATCACTGCTCTCCGGTGATGGGAGTAGGAGGCCCAGCCCCACTCCTGGAATTGAACCTCCGTCCCAGTGGGCCACAGTCCCGCGTACAACCACTACGCCACTGGGGCTCAGCCCTCCCATCTTTTTTAGAATTCAAGAAATGCTTAGTCAATATCTTTTTTTTTTTTTTTTCTGAGCATCACTGCTCTCCGGTGGTGGGAGTAGGAGGCCCAGCCCCACTGCTGGAATTGAACCTCCATCCCAGTGGGCCGCAGTCCCGCGCACAACCACTACGCCACCGGGGCTCAGCCCGCTTAGTCAATATCTTAATGCCATCCATCCTTGAGATCATAATGAGACCATTCTCTGTCGCACTGGCTAGCTGATGCCTTTCCCATTTCCCTAGAGAATTATCTATTATGCATGGAGCCAAGACCAGTAGAACTGCCTTTTTTTCTGACAGTTCTTGGAGTTGAAGTTGGAACACAATCAATCAATACATCTCAAGTGTGACTGACTTTCAGTGTTGATAGGATCTTCACTTAGAGGTGACCTACAAGTGGAAGAACAGTACATGAATACAAAAGGGTGTGTGATCATTACTAGAGATTCAAAAGTGGAGGTATTTACATGTAACTAGTGTCAAAATTATTTTTAACATTTTGTGTGCCTGTCACAATTGAGTCAGTATTATTCTTTTACTTTCATCATCAAAACTTGCCTTGAGGTGAAATGCCATAAGACTTGTCTGTCTGTAACTTTGTTTTTCTTCTCCTTTCCCTCCGAGGCCTTCATCCCTCAAGTCAGGGCTCCTTTTGCTGCCTCGGGTTTCAGTGTGCATCTTAAACCTGGTGATATTGCCGCAGATGCTGCCGCCTTCTCTTCTTCCTCTTAGCCAGGAACTTTTGGCACCACCAGTCTGTCCATGTACTCCCCACCCCACAATTACAAATGCCCAGAGAGGGAAAAGTAATATCAGAATGTGGCCCACTGACTTGGAGTTCCATTTTCTCTTAGATCTTTGGCTCCCAGGTCCAAGTTGCTTCTACAATTTCCCTCTGCCATTAATCAGACGCAGCTTTGGTATTTTATCTATCTTTCCTAGTTTCTGTTAGAGCCATGGTCTGCTGCAAACTACTTAATTCTAGTGAATCAGAAGTCTCCTTTCTATAAATCTAAAAATATATATAGTTGTTAGTTACACCATTTGCAGAAAAAAACAGACAACCTCCTACAATCAGTTTCTCAAAGAATAATATGTGTTTTATTTATGGCTTTTTTACAGGTTGTTCTATTGTCCCCAGTTCCAGAACTAAGGGATTCTTCGAAACTTCATGATTCTCTTTATAATGAGGATTGTACTTTCCAACAGCTTGGTACATACATCCATTCTATAAGAGACCCTGTCCATAACAGAGTAACGTTAGTAAGTATAGTTTTAAAAAGTTTAAGTAGCTTCCCATGTCATCTGGATGTGATTTTCAATTTGAGAGAATGTGTTGGTTGAAAATTGCAAACAAATGTTTCTCATTCTTTTTTTTTTTCTTTTTTTTTGGGGGGGGGGGGGCATCACTGCTCTCTGGTGGTGGGCATAGGAGGCCCAGCCCCACTGCTGGAATTGAACCTCCGTCCCAGTGGTCCGCAGGCCTGCGCACAACCACTACGCCACCGGGGCTCAGCCCCAGATGTTTCTCATTATTTTTAAAATTTCTTGTAATGTGCCATTTCAAAGTGGTCCTGCTTAAGTGTTTTGAAGTGTACTATGATGTTTACTGAAAACAAAAGCTTTTGAATCAATTAAATTGTATATTGACATGATTATTATTCTTTCATTAAAGTAAATCTCCTTAAAACCATTTAAAAGATAGCAGCAAAAAGTCTTTTGTTAAAAATTTTTAGCGTCTTTTGTTTGTTATGATTACTCTTAATATCGGTGTAAAAACTGGACAGTTTTTGAAGTTAAAAAAATAACCCCATTACAGTTTTTTAATATTTGGATGTGTTCAGTTCTATTGGCAAACTATTGTTTGGTTTTCATGCATTAAATTGAATTTTGTTAAATAGTCTTTTGTTAAAAGACTTTTTTGTTAGAAGTCTTTTTGTTAAAAGCATCTTAAGCTATTCATAAGACATTAAAGACTTAGAACATCTAAATGCTGTTTCCTTTTCTTTGTTTCCATTCATGCTGCTAGGAACTGAGTAATGGCTCTATGGTTCGGATCACTGTTCCTGAAATTGCCACCTCTGAATTAGGTATGATGGAGGTTCACACTTTACTTCTGTGTTCTCACTTGGTAACATTGGAGTAATGGCTGATGTATCTTACCAGCAGGGACTTAAAACTTTGCAGTTTTAAAAGCTGCCGGGTGGACATTTTCACGATGCAAAGAAGTTTTTGGGGAGCTAGCGGAGCACTTGGTGATGACCAGTCCGTATTTGTGCAGGGCTGTGGTGCCTAGGAGCGGTGTGCAGCTTCTCCTCCTCTGAGATTTCTTATGTTGAAGACTGTCACCTAGAAGACACGCAGCTGTCTCTTGTTAAGAAAATTTGAGAAACAAAGGCTGTAAAAAATACCTCACTGTCATCAAGTCGATTTCAATTCACAATGACTTTGTGTTGTCTTAATCAATGCTCTCTGGTTATCTCTCTGCGTTCTACTATCCATTGCAATGGCTACACAGAAATCATAGGCAAAGTTCATGATTAAAGGGTTTATTGGGCTGAGCCCCGGTGGCGTAGTGGTTGTGCGCGGGACTGCGGCCCACTGGGATGGAGGTTCGATTCCAGCTCCCAGGTGCAAAGGCTGGGCCTCCTACCCACCACCAGGGCAGTGATGCCTAAAAAAAAAAAAAAAAAAAAAAATTCCAGACGGGATTCTTGTTCAAATAAAGGGTTTATTAATGAAGTTAACAAGTTGTAATGCCAGTGAAAAACACTCAGGGTTGAGATGTTTATCAGGACATGTTACAAAGTTCTGTTAAATCTGCTAATAAATGCTCAAAGTGCATACCAATTTGCTATAAGGCTCAATGCAAATGTATTCAGCTTAGGTTCCTTAGCACACCAAGCCCACCTTCCTCAATGAAGCACCCAGAAATACCTCGTTCAGTACACTTCATTCCAAAGCCACTCAGCTCTACTCCCATGGGTCAGACTGAAGTCCAATTTGGTGCCAGAGTCGCCCCATTCCAGTAAGCCAGCTCCTGAATAAAAGTACTCAGCTTTACTTGTTCTCTGTGTTGGGAAGTCCATCTCTCTGTGCCGTGCTCTGGCTCCTGGTGCTGCTGCTGCTGCTCTGAGGGTATTGATGCCATCTAGATCCAGGGAGTCCCTGTTGCAGGATCTTGGGTCCAAAGGACAGCCTCGTGTTGACAGTGAGATCCCTGCTCCCATTTCACAGAGGGCTCATTTTATACACGGCAGGATGCTACTCTAGGGAAACCTGGTCACAGTTACTCACAGGTGAATGCTGTCAGTGTGTTCCCCACCTTCTTACCAGACCCATATCGGAAAAACGTTGTTTGGTGGGAATTACAGACTTGGATCAAAGAGTGGCATTAAATAACCCACTGCCCCTGAAGATCTTGCAGGGCAGAGTGGAGCTGATCTCCAGGGTTTTCACAGTGCATGTTTTTATGGATGCGGATTCCTTCACCTGTCTTTGGTAGCATGGTGGTGGATTTGTAACCAGCATATTTGATGATGTTACTCGATTGTTAGCGCAATTGAAGACTTAATGTAATTGCCTCACTTCTTGCTTTAAACAGTACAAACATGTTTGCAAGCAATTACTTTTATCCTGCCGAAAGAAATTGCCGTTCAGATGCTTGTCAAGTGGTACAATGTCCACAGTGCCCCAGGAGGACCCAGTTACCACTCCGAATGGAATTTGTTTGTGACGTGTCTGATGAACATGATGGGTTATAACACGGACCGCTTAGTATGGATCCGGAACGTAAGTATCCCTGTTTGCTTTACGTTCTGAGTTACTCTGTTATCAATGCAACATTTGTGTACTTGGTATTAGAAAGTCCAGATCATTTTAGTAATTTAACCCCAAACCAAACCAAACCCATTTTTTAAAAATAATTTTATTAGGGGCACGTACAGTTCTTAATCTTATTTCATCATCCATCCATTGTATCAAGGATATTTGTATATTTGTTACCATCATCATTCCCAAAGCATTTTCTTTCTACTTGAGCCCTTGATATTAGCTCCTCATTTCACCTCTCCCTCCCCCTCATGAGTCTTTGAGACTTTATAATTTATTATTATTTTTTCATGTCCTACACTGACCGATGTCTCCTTTCACCCATTTTTTCTGTTGTCCATCCCCCTTGGAGGGGGTTATATGTAGATCATTGTGATCGGTTTCCCCTTCCAAACCCCACCTTCCCCTTCTCCTCCTGCTATTGCTGCTCTCATTATTGGTCTTCAGGGGGTTATCTTTCCTGGATTCCCTGTGTTTCCAGCTCTGATCAGTACCTGTGTACACCCTCTGGTCCAGCAGAATTTGTAAGGTAGAATTGGGGTCATTATTATGTGTGTGTGGGGAAGCATTAAAGAACTAGAGGAGTTGTATGTTTCATCAGTGCTATACTATATTGTACCTCCACTGACTCCTCTCTTCCCCGTGACCTCTGTAAGGGGATGTCCAATTGCGTATAGATGGGCTTTGAGTCTCCGCTCTGCATTCCCCCTCATTCACAATGATACGATTTTTTTGTTTCGGGTCTATGATGCCTGATTCCTGATCCCAATGATACCTCATGATCAAACAGTCTGGTGTGCTTCTTCCATGTCGACTTTTGTTTCTTCTCAGCTAGGTGGCCACTTGTTTATCTTCAAGCCTTTAAAACCCTAGACACTATGTCTTTTGATATCCAGGCATTATCATCTTTCTTTACCACATTTGCTTTGCACCCATTTTGTCTTCAGAGATCGTGTTGGGAAGCTGAGCATCACAGAATGCCAGGTTATTAGAACACAGTGTTCTTGCATTGAGAAACTACTTGAGTAGAGGCCCAATGTCCATCTGTTACCTTAGTACTAAACCTATAAATACATGCACATAGATTTCCCTATCCTCATATTTAAATATATTTACATATCTACATGACTGTATTTAGACCTCTTTAAATGCCCCCTTGTCCAGTTCTTTTCCCCTATTTCCTTTTTTGGGGGGAGGGTTTGGGGGGGGCCATCACTGCCCTCTGGTGGTGGGAGTAGGAGGCCCAGCCTTTGCTCCTGTGGAGCCACTGCTGGAATTGAACCTCCATCCCAGTGGGCCACAGTCCCATGCACAACCACTATGCCACCAGGGCTCAGCCCAACCCCTATTTCCTTTTACTTTCCTCTTTTCCCACTATTATGCTTTTGGCCTTCATTTGGGTTCAGTAGTTTTTCTTGGTTAATTTGCCCTTGATCAACTCCTACCAGGTATGCTGCACCCTCCTTGCCATCGATTTTAGATCACTTGTTGTTCCATTGTCCCTGGGTTTGTTGACACTCACTTCGTTTCTTCTCCCAGCCCCCTCTTATGTCCCCTCCCCCTGGACCATTAGTCCCATTTGGATTGTTTATCCCACCTGTGTTATCTAGATAGACACACAGAGACAATAATAAGCACAAAAACAAGGCAGAGGAAAACAAAACAACAAAAGGAAATCAAATACCACCATCTTCACCAGCAAAAAATGACATGCACACACAAAGAGTTGGAACTGATTCTCGAGCCCTTTCAATCAATCAGTTGACAGTGGTAAATTTACACTGTTTTGTCTTCTCTTTTGGGATGGTTTTCCAGTTTGACTTTGAAGGATCACTTTCCCCAGTCATCGCACCCAAAAAAGCGAGGCCCTCTGAGACGGGATCTGATGACGTGAGTGTTTTTGCTCTGCTACTGTCAATTAATTTGAGAATATTTGTACTCATCTCCCACTTTTGTGGTATTCGTCTTGAATTGTCTTGCTATTTTGAACCCTTTTTGCTTTATTCTGTGGTCATCTATGCACTTCTGCTTTCAGTGATCTTTTAAAAGTTCCCTTTGTCTTTCTGGACCCTTGGCACGATCCGCTTACATGTGAACTATTGCTCCATGATTTTAATTTTGGTTTATTGCCCGTTGGTGACCTAAAGTGACAGTATTTACCTTTTCCATTCAATACATTTTTAGAGTCTTAAATTTATCAGGTTCTGTGAGTGTATCCTTGTGGAACTTAATTTTTAAAAGTTAGGATATAATTCACCTAAAATGAAATGCTCAGATTTTCACTTTGATCTTTTCTGACAAATGCATATTTTTGTAACCCACATTCATACCCTTATCAAGACATAGAGTATTTCCTTTATTCCAAAGAGCTTTGTACCTTTTTAATCAGTCGCTTTCTTTGTTCCCTAAAGCAATCAGATTTCTGTCACCATGTATTAGTTTTTCAGATTTAGAAGTTGATATAAATGAGGTACTGTGGTACAATATGTAATCTTCGATAAAAAATTACTTTCTGTCAGCCCAATGTTTTGGAGATTTTCCCCTGTTGCTGCAGATATAAAGCAATGTGCTTCACTTTATTGCACCATTTACCTGTACCCATTTGTTTACCCATTCCTCTGCTGATGGTTATCTAGACTATTTCCATTTTTACTATGAATAAGCTACTGCCACTATTCTTTTATAAGTTTTGGGTTAGTATTTCCATTTTTTAAAACATGAACAGCTGGCAAAGAAATTGTTGGGCTATTGCTGGTAGTTTTAAGAAACTTGGGGTGGGGGATAGGGTGGTGGGGAAAAAGAGACAAAAAGAACTGATCCCAAGGGCTCAATGGAAAGTAAGTCTGTACAAAAGAACGATGGAATATGTGGATGCATATGTTGAATTCAATTGGTGTATGGTTCGTACCAAGAGTTGGAAGAGTCCCCAATAAAATGATTAAAAAATAAATAGAAAAGAGAATGAGAGAGATATTTCTAGGCATGTTCCCAAATTGGTGTCCCAGTTTATATTCTGGCCAATGATGTATAAATGTTCCTCTTGTTACATGTCCATGCCAACATTTTCTGTTGTAAGTCTTTTTCCGTGTATAACCATCTGAGTGTGCTTCTTTTATTAGACACCGGCCTCTGTCCAGGTGTCCAGCTCCAGAGGGAGTACTGAGTAGAAATGCCCCCACAGGGGGACTAAGGCAGGAACCTACCCGGGCGCCCTACCACCTCTTTCCTCTGAGGAGCAGGTTGGGGTTCAGACGGCTGACCTTGCAGGGAGCAGCCAGGTGCTTTAACCACTGTGCGGGCAAGGCTCTTAGTTTGCCTCATAGAAATATTAATTTCTTTTCCCTCATAACTACTGGTAGTTAGGACTTTTTCATGTGCTTACCTTGTATATGTATATGTATATGTATATGAAAACCCTTTTTATTTTCTGTTGCTTTTTAAAACTCATTATAGAGCAATACAAGTTCTTTCTTGTCATATACATCTGTTATGAATCACTATGCAATTAACAGTACCATCTTGAACACAGCTTTTTAATTTTGATTGTCCAACTTTTCAGTTTTTTTCTTTTATGGCTGGTTTTTCTTGTATTTAATCCAAGAGATTTTAAAGCTTAGGATAGCACACAGTATTAAGTTCTAGAAAAGCACTAGTAACTTCTAAAATTGGCATAGACCATATTCTTTGAACATAGCAGAGTAAACCATAAGTAAAAACCAAAGTACATCGACTATTGGAAAGTACAGTACTGTCATTCTGAATATAAAATTAAGTTTATTATTAGATATTATTATTAGCTTAGCATTTTAAAAATATACAAAGATAGGTATGCCATCTGACCCATAGACTACTTTTACCAAAACACAAATCAGTCTGGTGCTCATTCACTGCATCTGTTTGTATTTTGCATATTTCATTCATTCCATTGGACTTCATAAAACATAGCCTCAGATAGTCTTACATTTTCTGTCTTCATTCTTCTCCAATTATGAAATTTGTCCCAGAAAGGCTCTTCCTTAAGAGGACATGACAGGGGCTGAGCCCCGTTGGTGTAGTAGTTGTGCGCGGGACTGCAGCCCTCTGGGTTGGAGGTTCAAATTCAGCAGCAGCTCTCCAGGAGCAAGGCTGGGCCTCCTACTCCCTCCACCAGAGGGCAGTGATGCCAAAAAAAGAAAAAAGAAAAAAAAAAAGGGGGCGTGACATCTGAAAATTGCCTGGCCATTTTGTACAAGAGGGCTTCAAAAAATTTGTGGGAAAATAGAATTGAAAGACAACGGAATTTCTCCTTGCACTCTGAAGCTCACACTCCTACAGTAAAACTTGTGAAAACCAGCACTGATGTAAAGTGGAAACCTGTCAAGAAGGAAAACTCAGATACTTCTTGGTGACAGAGTGGTATAGCACAGCGGTCAGACGGCCCCTTTGCCAGAGGGCAACCTTTGAGACCGCAGAACAGAACAGAACAGACCCTTGAGTTCCAGCTCCCTCCCACGTTTTACTGTAGTGTAAATTTGCCAACATAGTGCCTGTTTTTCTTTTTCTTTTTGTTTTGTTTTTGGGCATCACTGTCCTCGGGTGGTGGGAGTAGGAGGCCCCGCCTTGCTGCTGGATTTGAACCAACCCAGTGGGCCGCAGTCCCGCGCACAACCACGACGCCACCGGGGCCCAGCCCTTCTTTTTCATATTCTTGAGAGAAATAAGATGAAGCGAACTTGAATTATTTTAAGTAATTTGGCTTTTCTTTATGATGCTATTATAAAGAGGCATTAAAAAACTGTATCTTTTTTATTCCTCTCAGGACTGGGAATATCTACTAAACTCAGACTACCACCAGAACGTCGAGTCTCATCTGTTGACCAGATCTCTGTGTCTGAGTCCATTGGCAGTTTCACCGACGAAGGACGAGGACTTCTCCCAGAACATAAGTCTGGACTCATCTACACTTCTCTTCCCACACATACCTGCCATTTTTTTTGTTCTTCATCTCGTCTATGAGGAACTTAAGTTGAATACCTTAATGGGAGAAGGAATTTGCTCCCTTGTTGACCTTCTTGTTCAGTTGGCAAGGTAAATATGTATAAATTAGAAACTGCTAAGTAATTCTTAAATGAATTAATCTTATCCAAAATTGTTATATAGAAACCTTATATATTAGGCAAATTTCTGAAACCTGCCTCCTCTAAAATTACCTTTTCTGTAAACTGCAGAGTTCTTTAAAGATACTACCTAAATAAGGGCCTGTGGGCTGGGCTTGGATTTTGACTTTTGTCAGAAGATTAGTGGTAAATCACAAAGTGTCATAAGCATGGGGATGATCTGATCAAATTTTCTTTTTGACAAGATGACTGTGATAGAAGTTCTCAAATACCTGCTGTTTTTTTTTTTTAAGAAGGTATATTCTTGTGCTATATATTTAATAAGACCATAGTTTACGTGTAAGTCATCAAAGTATATATTAGGATCCTTTTCTTGAGGAAACTTGTCCAAGTTAATTTCCTGGATAAGTCAGTGAAAGACCAGTGGGAGCCCGAACGCTAGTGTCGAAAGCTCATGGTGGACTCTTGTTTCCCCCGTGCCTCTGGTGTCCCAGTACGTGGCGGTTCCTAGCCAACAGGCACTTGAAATGGAGCCACAATGCTTCTGTTCTAGTAATACTTGCTGTCACCTTTTTGGTTATTCGGTTATTAAATTTATGGCACTTATGTCTGGAGGCACAGTTAAGACCCCTTGTCATGTTGTGGTTATACACTGGTCTGCAAGTCAGGCGATTGAAATCCCTCGCAAGCTCTTCAGGAGACAGATGCATTACAGAGAGTTACAGTCTTGGAAACCCCAAGGGCAGTTCTGTCCTATCCTGTAGTGTCACTATGAATTAGAATCGACTTTTTGGCAGTGAGTTTTGTGTTTTCTAATTTTTTTGAGTTATGTGTTTTTTTCAGAAGTTGTGATTTTTGGTGATAAAGTCGAATTTGCATGGAAATGTCACTCCCTGAGTTAAGATGATGGCATGTTCTAACTCTTGTGATTTTCTGTGAGCAATTGAAATGTTTTTCTTTGACATGGTAGTTTTACTTATGGCCGGTTTCTCTTCTGGCAGATTTTTTAATTCAGCAGTTTCCAAGCACTCAGATTGGCTCTCCAAAGTAAATAACATTTGTTTACTGTTACATACATTTCATGAGACATTTTTTTCATAGATATATTTAACCCTCAAAAGTTTCAGAGTAATTAACTGATGTTTTCCCCTATTGAAAGGGCTGAGTTCATAAAGGTTTCCTACTGAGGTCGCACAAGGGAGAAACTAGACCCCAGTGTTTTCCCTCTAGTTTTACAACCGTGGAATCCATCTAGTAAGTTGTTAACATTGCATCTGTCATGCACGGCAGTGAAAGTTCAGAAATAGAAAAAATCTGTTCTTGCTTTTTTACAAGTCAAGTTTTCTAAATTCAGAGGTTTCACTGATGACTTCAAACTCTGGGATGGGAGTGGGTGGGGTGAACAGAAGGATATGATTATGATATCTTCCTGGTTATTTTCTTTTGTATGCTCTTATTGTTTCAGGGACTTAAAATTGGAGCCTTATATAGATCACTACTATAGAGACTATCCGACGTTAGTCAGAGCGGCCGGACAGGTGTGCACAATTGATGAAGGTAAGCATCTGTGCCATTGACGATTTTTGGAACATTGGAGTGATGTTGTCATGTATCTTTTTACCGTTGGCCTCTTAATTCAGGAAGAATGTTTCTTTCATTTGGTTGATTTTAAATTTTAGTGCTTGATCTCTGACTAAAGCTAAAACCCCTTCAGTGTATGGGGAGAATTTATCCATCCTTAAGATTCTGTCTTACAAGATCTCAGAGCATCCTGTGACAGAGATGCTTTGCCCTAGGCCTTCCCAATTAGAAACTGCTATTCATATGTGACTGTTTAAGCTCATTAAAGTATGATCCAGCTCATAGTTGCACTAGAGAAATTTTACGTATTCTGTATGAATACCTAGAGATGCTGGTTACCATGCTGCACTGGACATATATAGGACATACCCTCCTGACCCCCCCCCCCCCCCCCCCCCCATAGGTTTAAAAAAATTTTAGGCTACAACATACAAAAAATAACATTTAATCAAATAAAAAGTAATAAACGGAATAATAAACATTTTAAATTGTATTCATTGGAAACATGCTAAGATGAATATGAGCCTTATTACTCTTACTGCAGTTTTCTTATATGCCATTAGCCTGCTTACTCTGTGTTTTCTATAATCATGTAGATATGAATGGGAGGTTGAAGAATTAAATAAATGAAAAGTCTATTTCACAAGGCAGCCAAACTGGGTTTTCAGAACAAAATTATGTAAGAAATTCTTACTTACTCCTACTAAAACCCACAAACCTTAAGTTGTTCCTCCTCAGTAGTGTCGACCTTCAAGAGAAACTGGCTACCTTGAAGCGATCCAACTCCCAGTCCTCGGGTTTTTCAGTGACAGAACCACTCTCAAGCTTTCTCTTGGAACACTTGCGCAGTTTCTGTTTGTCCTAATATCTGTCTTTCTGGCTGGATTTTGGTTTGACTGTAATGCTCGTTTCCCTCCAGGAGTAAGTCCCTACCCTAAGTTGCTTCAGCCAAGGGGTTGGATGATGGGAGACTGTAGACAGTGGACGTGTGACGTTGGAGTGAGGTTGGGGAGGGCCCCTCTTGCATCACTGTGTAGGATGCTATGGTGGCAAAATCCAGAAATAAATGAGGAAAACTCTGTTCCTGGGGGTTAGGAGTCAACTGAATCACTTGTGGCAGGAGGTAGCCAGTGGAGGTCGAGGAGAAACTGGAGGAAGAGGAGGCAAGACGTGAAGGAGGAAGAGGCGGTGGGATGCGGAGGGAAAGGTGCGAGGGAGACTGGAGAGGGGAGGCTGCACTGTGACTTCTCCAGATAGAGAACATTTCTGTCACCCAGGAGCGTCCTGAGCCCTGAGCTACAGGGACTGACTCACAGATGGGGCCCAATTGTTAGCGCTCAACCCTGAGGCTCTTGTTTTCCTTTCAGGAGCGGGTCAGACGGTTTGGGTCAGATTCTTTATATGCCTTAAGCACAGGACTTGCTTAGTTTTCAACCAGCCTGGGATAAAATAGTGAATGAAATTCTCTATATAATACAGCCTCTGGTAGAAAAAAATAAAGGAAAAGTTGTAGAAACTAGAAAGATATCTCTTTCTTTTAAAATGACAGCTAACTACTGTTATTTTTCCCTTTAGCATAAAGGAGTGTTACCTTGTATTTTTATAGTCCTTGGTTACATATGTCTGATTTTAAAGGTCAAACGGGATTCATGCACCAGCCATCGTTTTTTACTTCCGAGCCTCCAAGTGTCTACCACTGGGTGAGTTCTTGTCTGAGAGGCGAAGCAGTGTCCCCCTACCCCTGCCTCCCTGGGATCTGTGAAAGAAGCAAACTTGTCATCTTGGTATGTATTAACATGCTAACTATCTTTTTTCTCCCCTCAGTTTAACTTTTAAATGATCTTAGAATAAAATTGACTTCCATTTTATGTAAAATTCTTTGAATTTCAATACATGCATAAACACTTATAATCACTCCCATCATCAGAATACCTACAGCGCTATTACCAAGCCTCCCCTTGTAAATGACTCCCTCCTGCTTATGCGATTCACCCACGTGGCGCCTGTCAACAGGTGTATGTGTTGCTGAGTAGTAGACCGTTGCATACGCATCCCACACTTGGTTTGTCCATTTACCCGTTGAAGAACACTTGGGTTGCTTCCACTTTTTAACAATTACTTGTAAAGCTGCTATAAACGTTCATCTTTATGTTTCTGTGGGAGCATAAGTTTTTATTTCTCTAGAGTAGATACACAGGATTGTGATAGATGGGTCATCGAGTAAGTGTGCGTTTACTTTTTAAAAAATCTGTCAACTGTGTCTTAGGATGGCCATCTTATTTTACGTCCCCACCAGAAGTGGGAGAGATCTGTTATTTCTGCTTCCGTGCCAGCGCAGTTGCACTCTCTTTTATTTTAGCCATCCTTATAGACATAGAATGAGCTTCCATCTTGGTCTTCATTTGCATTTCTCTCATAAGACTCATGTGCTGACCGGTCATCTTTTCCTGTGTTTACTTCACATTAGCGTGTCCACTCTGGTGGGTGTCTCTTGATGTCCTCTGCCTGTTTGCTAATTGTGGTGTTTGATTTCTGTTGAGTTTTCTAAGTTCTGGCTGTGATTTCTTTTGTCATAGGAGCAGCTGTGAGGACAGGCTAGTGCTGCCTTCTGTTGTGCGTAGGTAGTGCCTCTGGGGTGGACCGGGCTTGGTGGTACCTGACAATAGCCCCTGCTGTGAGCCTTTTGTCAGGCTGGCCCCACACAGGCATTTTCTCCCCATGTGCAGTTTGCATGGTCTTGTTCTCTAGACATTTCTGGTGCCGAGTAAGCGTGTTGAATGGTGATGAAGTCTAATTTAACAGTTTTTTCCTCTTATTACAGTGCTTTTAGTATCATGTTTAAGAATTGTGGTCAGCCCCGGACCCCATACATTTCTTTTGTGTTTGCTTCTAGAAGTTTTACATTTCACCTTCTGATCCAGCATTAATTTTTTCGTAAAATGGAAAGTTTAGGGACTGAGCCCCGGTGGCATAGTGGTTGTGCCCGGGACTGCGGCCCACAGGGTTGGAGGTTCAAATCCAGCAGCAAGGCTGGGTCACCTACTCCCACCACCAGAGGGCAGTGATGCCTCAAAAACCAAAAAAAAAAAAAAAAAGGAAAGTTTATGTAAGAGTTCTTATATTTCCATTTTGTTGTCAACGCTCTCATCTTGTTAAAAAGACTAGCATTCTCCTAGTTGGTTGCAGTTGTACTTTTGTTAAAAGTCAAGTGGCAACACCCTTGCCGATCTACTTCTGTTCTCCCCATTGATTACTGTGCGTTTGGGTGTGTATGGCTAGCCACATGATCTTGGGTACTTTTTGCTCTATAATTTGTCTTAAAATTGGATAGTACTTCTTTTCGCTTCTATCCTTCCTTATCAGAATTATTCTGGCCATTTTAGTTCCCTCACCTCTTTGTATAAATTTTATAATCCACTTTTCCCATAACAACAAGAAAATCTCGTTGGAATTCTGAAAGGGAATTGTGTAACACCTATGGATTACCTTGGGAAAATTGGCATCCTTTTCTCTCCATGACCTCCCCTCTCCTCTCTGGTTTGGGGATGCGCTTTTTATGCTTGAGTGAGAAGATTGGGCTCTTCTTTCATGTACTCAGTGCTTTAGGGTAACAGCTGCATTCAATGGGAAGTTTTTCTCTCAGAGTTGTGTTTTTCTCAACTCTTGCTATAGACTCTTACCCTTTGGGTTGCCTAGAAACTAAGGAGTGAGAAAAAGGAAGATGAGGGAAGAAAGCTAGAAATGGAGGGATTTCTGCACTCTGTCTGATCACTCAGAGCTGCTGTTTGGCTCCTGAGCCACAGGTGGGCTTCTGGGACTTGTTCTACCAGTACTGTAGCGTTCACTCGCGGGTTTCCATCTTTGTTAAGTTCACATTGAGGATACAGGAAATTAAGAGAATATGTAAGCAAGCCATTATTTTGGTGATGTCTCAAATTCATAATCTCCTGTTGTTGTTTGTTTTTTAATTGAGTAAAATTTACCTAACAGAATTAGACATTTTAAAGTGAGCAATTTAGTGACATTTAGAACATTCAGAATAAATTTTCATGTCTGTATAGTGGAGCCCTGGTGGCATCGTGGCTACTTGTTGGACTGTTAACCACAAGGTCAGCAGTTCAAGCCCTCTAGCTGCTTCTCAGGGGAAAGATGCAGTTTCCTGCGCCCATGAAGATGTGCCGTCCCAGAGACCCGCAAGGAGCAGTTCTGCTCCATCCTGTAGGGTCGCTGTGAGTCAGAAGTAACTCAGTGGCAACGAGTTTGGTTTTCACTTTATTTATTTGGTTTAGTTCTAAGAAATTCTTACAATTTCAAAGTAAAACCCAATAGCCGTTAAGCAGTCACTCTCCATTCTCACTCCCTTGAGCACCTGGCAACCATCGCTGTTGCTTTCCCTATTCTAGATATTTAGACTACTACTGCCAGATACGTGTAATTGCAATTTTTGACTCACCTATAGGACAACTATATGTTTCCTCGAAATACAACTATATAATCTGTAACCTTGTGTCTGCATTCATTACACTGTATTTTTTTAAATCATTTTATCGGGCTCATACAACACTCACCCCATCCATGTGTACATTCACTGTATGCAAAGCACATTTGTGCATTTGTTTCCATCATCATCATTATTTTTTTTTTTTGCCATCATCATTCTTAAAGTATCCTCTTTCCACTTAAGTCCCTGGTATCAGCTCCTCATATTTCCCATCCTTCCCTGTTCCCTACATAGTATTTTTTGATTGTGGTACTTTAACCTTTTATTGGAAATTAAGTGACACTTTATATAGCAGATAGCTTTTCATTCACCAGTTCATATATATTTCAGGTCATTGAATGCAGTCCTGAAAATAGCACATGTAGGGTAGTCTTGAGTTGCCACTGTTAGGCACTTTCAAGGAATTTCCACTCCTCAGAATTTACCTAAGAGAAATGAAAGTGTGTTTACACATACAAGCTGTGCTCATACTTGCCACAAACTGGAAACAAGCCAGATGTCCACCAGTTTATTAATAAAGATAAATATGTATTGATCTATCTCTGTGATGGAATACTGCTTGACAGTAAAAAAAGAATGCATATTCAGAGACATTCATATCTCTTATAAGAAGTTATACAATCTGCACACAAAAGACTCTGCCTTGTAGGATTCCCTATACATGACATGGCAGAATTGAGAAAACAAGGAAACAAAGCAGACGAGTTGGGTGTAGGAGGAGGGAACTGATTATACAGGGGCACAAGGGAACTGTCTTTGGTGTGATGCAGCTCTCTATGTTATCCTCATGGTAACAGTCATCATAGCTTATAAAGCTAATGGGGATGAGTCTTCCTCTGTGTATATTGCACCTCAGTAATCCTAGATTAAGAAATAATTCCAGGTTTTCAAAATGTGAATTATATCTCTAATGCAGAGTATGGCACTGTACATTCTTGGTGATGAGAGCTCTGTGTCTGATGAAGCCTCCCAGCATTTATCCCGAATAAATATAGGTAAGATCAAAGGTTGTTAGACCTACTAGGACAGGTGTTTATAAAGTTTTATATGTCATGCTTTCCCTCATAGACCAACTAGCACTGTTTGAATCTGTTGGGCAGAACTGATTTTCAGAAACCAGAGTTACTTAAAATTGGACAAATCTTTTATTTTTGGTGTGATTATAAAAAGAACTATTTAAATCAGAAATTATTATATTATTATTATTATTATTATTATTATTATACTTATCAACCTGCCAGAGTACTACTTATTTTATTTGTTTTTTTAAAAGAAGATATTTGATCATTAATTCTTATATCTAAATGTGTTCCATATATTGTGTATTTTCTTCATCTCGATGACTATCAAAATGATAATGTTTCATTTTGTTTCCTTTTAGCTCCCCCAAAGCTGCAAACAGAGCAAGAGGAAAGCAGGTGACTTTTATTCAGACTGTGCTCTTATATAGAAAACATAAAATAATACTATGTTTTATTGATTGCTCCTGTTTAATAACTCTCCATTTTATTCGCTTACAGGCTTAACTTCAAACATTCGACATCAGTTTCTAGCCTGGCTGAAAGATTAGTTGTCTGGATGACCAGTGTAGGTAAGTCTGTGTTACTGTCACATCGTTAGGAAGTGAGTGTGAGAAGCAATCTCCCAGTCACTCTGGACACCCTGTAGCTGAGCTGACCTGTGAGGAGAAGGCAAGGTTTGAGGGGAGGGGCTCTGTTCGCCAAAGGTTCCACAGAGTTGACATTACAGTCTCATTAGATCCTTTTCTTTCTTCCTTTTTTTTTTTTTGTTTTGTTTTTTTGGGCATCACTGCCCTCTGGTGGTGGGAGTAGGAGGCCCAGCCTTTGCTCCTGTGGAGCTGGAATTGAACCTCCATCCCAGTGGGCCGCAGTCCCATGCATAACCACTGCGCCACCAGGGCTCAGCCCCAGATCCTTTTCTTTCTTTTTTTTTTTCCAGATCCTTTTCTTGATAGGCTCATAACTTTAATGTAGGAGTTTTGGGTGTGCCCATGTTAACTCTTAGTGGTTAAGAAAATCTGTATATATCATCTATTTTAGACAATTTAAGGTGTCTTATGGGTTGGCCTTCGAATCCAGCACTCTATCACAATACATCCTAACTTGCAGATATCAGAAATGGTTATTTCTGGCAAAATCTAAAAGGAATCTTATTAACATCCTTGAGTTTACTTTGAACGATGTAAGTCAAAGAGAATTGGCACTATCAACTGGGGAAACAGGGTGTGGCAGTCACTGATATATATGTCAGTTTCAGCACTGGGAGTGCAGGGGTGGAGTCTAGCCTGTCAATCTGGAGATAGCCAGTGAGACCTCTGTGTGGGCATGACTTTCTCTGAGAATTCTGGGAAATCTCACAGTATTTCCCCATGGAGGTGAGAGACTATAGAGTCAGTTGTTTGGAGACACTGGACTGACAAGGCAAGATGGCAGAATGTGAGGAACTGGAGGGGCCAAAGGAGAAGCCACATGGGCTTACCCTGATGGAACCAGACCTCTGAAGCTGGAGAAGTCATAGAAAGACCCCTGCCAGCGCTGAGATGGTTCTACTGCCACTGGATACTGCTGATGGACCCTGAGCCCTGGAAATGAGGAGCCATGGGGAGACCCCTGCCAGCGCAGGGATGCTTCTACTGCTGCCGGATACTCTAGACTCTGCTCCCACTGGCCTGTGATTGTCCAGGTGGTATAGCACATGCCTCATGAGTTGGAAGAAGACTTCATAGACTGGTGTCGGACATTTGAGCTAATATCAGACTTATGACCTTGGACTGGACTGGGTTGGGATGCTATCTCATTTCTATTCCTCTTGTATATAAATCTCTCCCTTATATTCATATGTGTGTTCATGAATTTGTTTCTCTAGTCTACCTGGACTAACACACAGGGGAATGGAGGGAAAAGCTCTTGTGTTAGTCTGGGTAGACTAGAGGAAGATTCATAGACACTCGAGTGTGTATGAAAAAGAGTTTTATACAGAAGAGCAGCTCAATATTGAGAAATCATCCCAGCTTAGTCCAGATCAAGTCTGTAAGTCTGATATTAGCCCAAGTGTCTCGGAGTGAGGAGAGAGAGAGAGAGAGAGAGAGAGAGAGAGAGAGAGAGAGAGAGAGAGAGAGAAATTGATTAGATACAGGAAGAGAGGCTCCCATCTCCAAGGAGGAAAATGCAGGAGTTCCCAAAATTATTAGGAGATGCCCATGTCCACACAAGGCCTCATTGGTTATGACCTGATTGACAGGCTATGCTCTTCACTCTTAATCCTCTCATTCCCAAATTGACACCAGATTATGTAACTTCCATAGCTCTTTATTCTCCAAACCTGTGCTCTTAAGGTTTAAAAGGAGTAAACATTGAAGAACACATATTTTAGAGAATCTTTTCAAGAATAAAGAGCCAAAAAACAAAATGAAAAATTATTCATATAAAGAAATCAAAATGTCATACATATAGTATGTGAATTTTTTTATTTTTTGTTTTGTTTTTCTTTTTTAAATCATTTTACTGGGGGCTCATACAACTCTTACCACAATCAACACATACATCAATTGTATGCAGACCACATTTGGACATTTGTTGCCATAATCGTTCTTGAAACATCCTCCTTCTACTTAGGCCACCGGTGTCAGCTCCCCATGTTGCCCTTCCCACTTTCCTTCACCCAGAAACCCTTAATAATTTACAAATTATCATTATTTTGTCATATTGTAAACTGTCCGATGTGTCCCTTCACCCACTTCTCTATTCTTCCAGTCCCCTAGGGAGGAGGTTATATGTAAATCTCTGCAATCGGTTCCCCCTTTCTACTCCACCTTCCCTCCACCCTTCCGGTATCACCATCTCACCACTGGTCCTGAAGGGAAAGTATGTGAATTTTTTAATGTATATTACAAGACGTTTTCAAATGCTATCCAAAGAATTTTCCAAATGACTTAATTCTTCATAGGTCATTTTTTAATGTCCCCTTTGAAATTTAGTTGTCATTGAGGTGTAGAATACCTATGCTTGGATAATACTGGTTGAATTTTTTTATCCATTTGTACATCATATATTCAGTAAAAGTGTGACCGTCATACGAAGAAATATTTATCAATAATCAGTTTTTTATATCACTGTATCTCACTACTATCAAGTTGATTCTGACTTGAACGGCTTTGTAGGATATAGTAGAACTGCCCTTGTCGGTTTCTGAGACTGTAACTCGTTTTTAAATGTTGAAAACAATTTTATTGGCACTTCATCCACATGACATACAATTCAGTAGTTAACCATAGCAAGAAGAGTTACACAATTTTTACCACAATCAATTTTAGATTATTTTCTTTTTCCCGTTATCATTGTTATTCTTGTCCTTTTTTTTTTTTTTCCAATTTTGGCAAAAATATACACCACAAAACAGTCACCAGATCAGCAACGTTTCTGTGTGCCATTCAGAGACGGTAACTCTTTGTAGGGGTAGACGGCCTCGTCTGTCTCCTGAGGGGCTGCTGACGGCCTTGAACTGCTGGCCTCGCACTTAGCACCTCAAGGAGTCGCTACTGCTACCATCAGGAATCCTTATATCAATATGTAATACTGTGCAATTTGGAAAATCATTACTGGAAAAATAGACTTCAGTTAACCAGGATTGAAAATAGCTTAAATGTGAAATATGTTATAGATACTAAAAAAATCTATAAAACATCCATGTTTCATATCAAACCGAACTAAACCACTGGCAACAGATGGATTCCAGCTCATAGTGATCCTATGTAGAGTTATAAGACTGCAAATCTTTGTTTGTTTGTTTGTTTTTGGCATCACTGCCCTCTGGTGAAGACTGCAAATCTTTTTTTTTTTTTTTTTGGGGGGGGGCGGGCATCACTGCTCTTGGCGGTGGGAGTAGGAGGCCCAGCCCCACTGCTGGAATTGAACCTCCGTCCCAGTGGGCCGCAGTCCCGCGCACAACCACGACGCCACCGGGGCTCAGCCCAAGACTGCAAATCTTTATTGGAACAAACAGCCTCATATTTTTTTCCCAGTGGAACGGCTAGTGAGTTTGAACTGCTGACCTTGTAAATAGCAACTGGTGCCTGACCCACAGAACATGACCAGTGTATGTAGCAAGAGGCACTTGTGTATCTGTTCCTAGGTAGTATCCTCTTTCTATGCATCCTCATTGCTATAGGCCAGCACTGCTCTGAGTATCTTTATTTAGTGGTTAATGTTGCATATTTTTGAACTTTCTGTAACTGTATAGAGGTACTACGTTTTGTTTGTTCTGGTATATCTGTTTTGTTTGTTCAACATTATTTTCAAGGATTCATCCATGTGGATTTACTTACATGGCAGTCATTTTCACTGTTCCATAATATTCCATTGTGTGACTATAGCACAGTCTGTCCACTCTACTGATAATAGTCATATTTAAATACTTATATTCTGCTTCACACTTATACATGTTTTTTTGGCTCTTGAGGGTGGGCCAGAGGGTTAGACCTCTCGATGCGTTTTTAACCTTCCTGGGCAATGCCGCTGCTTCCACAGTAGGTGTACCAGTTTACATTGCTCTCAGCCATAGATGAGAATTACTGTTGCTTTACATAGATGTCATTATTTGATATTGCTTGGCCTTAACATTTGTCTCGTCAAGTAGGTGGTATCTAATTTGCATTTCTCCCCCTGATTAAGTAGGGCATCTTTTTATATGTTAGATACTGTCTATTATAATGCTGGGGAAGTATGCTCTTCCCTTTGTGTTTTTTACCCGAGTAGTGGTTCTCAACCTTCCTAATGCCACGTCCCTTTAATACAGTTACTCATGTTGTGGTGATGCCCCCAACCATAAAATTATTTTCTTTCTTTTTTTTTCTTCCTATAAAACTATTTTCATTGCTATTTCATCACTGTAATTTTGCTACTGTTATGAATCGGGCGACCCCTGTGAAAGGGTCATTTGACCCCCAAAGAAGTCGTGACCCACAGGTTGAGAACCTCTGCCCTCTAGGATTTGTCTTATCTTGAGATTTTTTAGAAGTTCTACATATATTTGACATTAATCCCTTTGGAATCTTAAAAAAGTCCTTTTATTAATCCTTAATGCCAAGTCACTTGGTAGCACAATTAATATTGTGCTTACTTGTCAGGCTAGATGTCTGCTAACGTTAGTCAGGACGATAACTGGGACTCAGCTCCCCCACTGCCATCGAATTGATGCAGACACGCAGTGACTATCGGGCAGAGTGGAACGGCCCCAGGGGGTGTCAGAGACTGCAACTCTTTACAGGAACAGAGGGCCTCTTCTTTCTCCCATGATTGGGACACTGAAGTTAAAAAAAATTCTCTTTGCTTCTTTAACCTTAAGGATTCACTTTAAGAGATCTGGAGACCCTTCCCTTTGGAATTGCCCTTCCCATCAGAGATGCGATTTATCACTGCCGTGAGCAGCCTGCCTCAGACTGGCCAGAAGCGGTCTGTCTCTTGATTGGACGTCAGGATCTTTCCAAACAGGCCTGCGAGGGAAACTTGCCCAAAGGAAAATCTGTGAGTATCCCTTTAGAAAGCTGCTTGTTTCATCAGTGCTATACCACACCCTGACCGGCTCTTCGCTATAATCATTCTTGATGTCCATTTCCAAATTGTCCTAGCACCCTCAGTGTATAGTCACTGCCCCCTTAACTCTTCATTTAACAGATACGGATATGAATGTGCTCCCCTAGAGAGAAATCTGAAAGAGCACAGTGCTAAAGACAGAAAGACTTTACTAATTAAGCTATGTTCTTGTCTTTGATAGTTTAAGAGAAACCTTCTAAAAAAGATGTAGGCATATCTGTGTAACCCCATAAAACTAAGACCCAGGGAAAGATGTTTCTTTTTTCTTTTTCCATCTGAATTATTTAGATGATGTCTTAAATATCTCCCCTGAAATAGCATCTTTACATTTGTGTTTGCAGTGATGCGTTAGCTTTAAGAGAAATACAGAGTGAAATTATACCCCCTCTCCAACATCTGCCCCCTTTACAAGACGTTGCAGCATCTTCTAGCATGGGGCTGGTGTGGTCGTGAGTTGGGCTGCAAACTGTGTGATCACAGGTTAAGCAGGTCACAAGCACCAGCAGCCCGGCGGGAGATACGCTGGCTTTCTACTCCCCTAAACAAGTCTCAGAAACCCTCCGGGATCACGGTGAGGCAGCAGTGACTTGAAGGCAGTGAGTTCAGGACTGTAGTTCACCTTTTAAAGAGAAATGAGCGTGCCGCATTCCCCTGACGATGGAGGAGACTTCGGGATGGTTATTGCATCCTGGTGACGCTTCTCTTTTGTTCATGACCCTGAGAAAGCTGGAAACTTGGAAATTTGTGCTGCTGATTCCATCATCTGTGGAAGGCACACTAGCTTTTAGGTTACTAATGCTTCTTTAGGGGGTAAAGCTTATTTCTGACACCACAGTGCTTCAGTGAACATGTGCATCAGCCTAGGGATCCTTCTTCTGCAGGAATGTCCCAGCATACCTCTCTTTTAGTTTATATCTAAAAATCAACTCTTATTGTTTTGTTTTTTTTTGGGGGGGGGGCATCACTGCCCTCTGGTGGTCATGGGAACACCCAGCCTTGCTCCTGGGAGCTGCTGCTGGATTTGAACCCCCAAGTCAGTGGGCCGCAGTCCTGCGCTCAACCACTGCGCCACCGGGGCTCAGCCCCCAAATCAACTGCCCTTTTTCAAACAAAACCAATGTTTTATGCAAATAAAATCATTTCCTTAACCAAGAAAAGTCTTTAAACATTTGGATCTCTTTTGTTACTATTTGAGAGAACAGTTTAATTTATTTGCAAAGCATATAATAAAACTTATAAAAGTAGGAGCCTGTGTAAGACAGAAACTTGTCAGGGAAGGAATGCTCAAATATTTTGCACTAGAACCAGTGATTGGAAAGTGCTAAGACTGTACCCTTCTCAAAGGTGGGAGACCTGAGAGACCTGGGAAAGTTGGAACAGTTGCATTTTGGCTCGCATAAGTTTCATTGATAATGATTCACCGGCACACAAATATAATTTTAAGTAAGCGTGTCTAAATTAAATTTGTTTAGTTATTTGAGGCTACAGCTTATTATTAATCCCATCTAAATTTCGTCTGTTGACTAAATTGTCCTACCTCCATCATTGGCAGATCTATATTTTATATCTAACTCACATATTACAAGTTAGTGCCTTTTGAAGTTAGGTATTCTATAGGAACAATGTCGTTTTTCTGAAATAAGTGATTGTCTGATATTATCTGCCCTCTTCCTCCCCCTCTCCCCTGCTACCTTTTCCAGGGTAAAGTAGCTGATTTCATGTTAAATGACACAAAATTGTAGCATTTTTCAATTAAGAGTCCATATTTGTAAAGAGGTGTGAAACTCTTTCTGAGACAAAATAAAGAGATTGTGTGTAACCCACATTTATGCTGAAGGATGATTGAAACACTTAGGCTGGGAAGCCTCATATGAAGCCTGTGCTGAGTTTAGGCCCACACATGACATTCATGGAATTCATTTTCCTCCTCTGTTCAGTTGCATGTTAGTCCTTCCTTAAAAAAACAAAGTAGACCACTTATTACCTCCTAAAAAGGCAATAAAAACTTTCATTTTTTTTGTTTAAGGTACCGGCTAAATTAAAAAGTTACTACTTAACTCTATTCAACTTCTTGATGTGTATCTTTCCAGAAATGTTCTTTATGCTTCTATAGTTATCAACAGAGATACTTTATGGTAGTTAGTAAGTGGGTTCTACCAGGGATAACGGCACTTAGTCCACTTGGAATGTTGCTTTGCTTCTTTCCTTTTCAAAACAGCCAGGATAAAGTTAGACCTCTACAATAAATTTTAAACTATTTCTCTGAAAGGATTTATCCTAATGACAATTGTCCTTCCTCCCCTCCCCCCACCCCATTAACTCAATAAAGAACATCGCTAAGTGGAAAATATTCATCTTTTGAAAAAGATCTCCGGGGCTGAGCCCCGGTGGCGTAGTGGTTGTGCGCGGGACTGCGGTCCACTGG